>VXAD01008436.1:2269564-2540814 GCA_013399195.1 Dicrurus megarhynchus
AGGGCTTTCGGCCACGGGTCAGCAATGCTGCTCCCCCCGCTTCACAGCGTCCGGCTGAGCTCAGCCTGAAAGGCAGCTCTTGGAAACCTCTCCTGCAGAAGGGGAAANTGACTTCTCCTCTGGATATGGGTGTGCTTTGCTGTGGTCCATTCAGGATCACATGAGGCTACAGACCCAAATGAAGCAGCAGTTCGGTGAGGACAACAAAAGCCCCCTAAGCAAACATTCACTTTTAATGACCAGTAACCACAGAGCAGAGATCAAAGAGACCCAGCGTGTAAAGCTCGTTCTTTTCAGTCAATCATGGGCAAGCAGGGAACTGCTCATTCCTATACACTGGGTACACATCTGCTGGACCAACTTAATAGTAGCTGGGAACAGCTTAGACTGGGCAGAGCTTACTGAGGTTTTATTCTGAGCACAAGGGTGGATTAGCTACTGGGGAGCTTGCCTGAATGTAACTAGATACTTCCTGCGCTCAGGCTGACACTGTGATCCCGTTAGAGCTGGTTTGGATAGTTCACCCTAAACTGTACTGAGAGTGCACTAGAGACACAGGGCACCTAATTGAGATGTGAACCTGGCAGCTGCAGAGCTCGTTCTTTTTGTTCCACTGCTGTGTTTCCCAGGAGCAGAGAGGTGCATGGCAACTGGGAACTTCAGTGAGGAAATCTGGAGTCTTTACATGACAAAGGCCAACTCACCAGAATATCCTATGGTGATCTGCAATGTGATCACTGTGGTTAAAGTCATGTTTTAGAGTAGTCATTTCAATCACATGTTCTCTAGAGAATATCGATATCTGATTTATAATTTTTGTTCGTTGTCATTCTAATTATTACTGCAAATTCTTTTTTTTGTGTGGTGACAGCATCCAAGCTAGCTGCAAGAAGTGTGCCTAGACCCCTCCCTTACCGCGAGATCCTGAAGTACACCAAAGGCTTTAAGGCTCTGCTTCACTGGGTTAAAAGTGCTCTGGGACAAATAGCAAACACATCAGAAAGATTTATAGTCGGCCCCCATCCTCTTGCAGGAGAGAATTTGCTCTCAGGTTAACTCGGTTACTCTGAGGGGCAGCAAACTGCTCAGTTCTGTCTGGCCTCGGGGGAGTTCCTCCTTCACTCTTCACTACAGCACCTCTGAGACGGCATCAGCCACACACTTGTAGTGGTTCCCTGAGAGGTGACTTCTATTCAAACTCCATTACCTCTTGGCCTTTCCCGGCCTGCTGGAAGAATTGTTTTTACAGCTTGTTCTTTCTCATCAAATTAGCAAGAACAGATGAACAGTGTTCAGATACCTCCAAAAAAGACCAAACCCCCTTCTCGGCTATGACACTTTCAAAGCCTCCTGAGCCCTAAGAAACCTGCTCTGCTCTCCAAGTGCAGGCATTTGCGACACTGACATTGAACTGCTCTCTGCTGTGCGGTTTCAGAATTTCCTTCTGAAGAAAAAAAATCCCAAACCCCTTTAAACATAAAGCCACGTGCACGTGAAGAGGCTCGTGTGGGATTCTAGGAAACCACAGAGAGAAGTCGTACCTTCGTGAGGGCCGACGCGGGGCCATGCAGGGTGCCCCTGAAGGGCTGCACTGCAAGCCAGGAGTTCGGCAGTGCCGAGACGGGGCTGAGAGCGAGTCCCCCGCCTGGCACCGGCACGGCCCGGCCCCATCGGCACGGCCCAGGCCGATCCGCACAGCGGTGCCGGGCGGTGCCGCCCCGCGCTGCCGCTGCCGCTGCCNCAAGTCCTTTACCAGTCCCTTGAGGCAGGAGCCCGGGGCTGACGCAGCACTGCAGGGTACCCAGCTTTGGTTGACTTTGCTCTGGCACCCATCGGACCAGTGCGGCTGGACGGAGCGAGGGATCTCACCTTTGCAGGTGCGAGTACTGCCTTCCATAGCCTTGGCCTACGTGTACAAAGCACTTTGTTCCTAAGGCAGTAACCTGTGAGATTCTGAATGACAGACACAAAATAGAGGAGACTTAGTTACGTATTTGTGATTTCATTGTTTTTACTCCTCCAAATCCACCAAGGCCTGAGCTGTGTAAGCCTAGCTCCAGTTAACCACTAACAACAATAATGAACCTGTCTTGGAGTCACTTGAGAAACAGGGTTTCCAAAAGCAGTTTATGTTAGCTGGGAAAAGCATGTGTGTGTCCTCAGCCACTTCAGTGTTTCTGGAAGTCCAAGACAGGGTTGTGCTGCTTCACCTGTCCTTGCAATTTTCAGCATAACTTTTCATTTATCTCTTATCTGCAAGAACACATCACAATTTTGGTGACTGTTTCTGTTGGAGAAAGTTTCTCTTTGTTACACTGTCAAGGCAGTGGTAGCAAGAGTTTACCTTTAAAAAGTAATCACAACAATGCTGAGAATAAAAACCACACCACAAACCCCAAGCACCATCACAGAATATGGTTCTTTCCATCCTAACTCCTCAAAGGCAGCTGACCAGATAACCACATAATAGGAGCCCCCACCCTACTGCAAACTTTGAAAGAGTTGGGGTGTGAAAATTTTAAAAAACGTGTGTAATTTGTCACTGTCACACCTAGAATAACTTCCATGGTCACCCAGCTCATCTGCATGTATCTGTAATGCACTGCTCCCCCTAGTGCCAGACAGTAACAGTCTGGGTCTCTAGGTTTGCACTTCACTCGGGTTTTACACATTTGCCATCCGTTCTGAAAGAGCTCCTTTCCAAACCTAGGTATAAGGGCCCTGTAACAAAGTCCCACACAGCATCATGTTGGCCATAGGGAACTGCAATGGCTTCAGAAGATACACTCCTCCTTCTGGAACACTGCCCATGAACACAGTCTATCTACAACCCTTGTATTTTCCTAAATACCTCCTGCACACTCAGGCATCTGCCAGTGAAAAGTTCCTACTGCTCACAGTCCTCTTCCTAGTACAACTTGAAGGGCAGGAACATGGCTATTACCTTTGTTGTTGGTGTTGTTGAAGACAGTAAACTTTCCCCAGCCAGCCTGTTGGTCTGCAGTCCACACCACCAGCACGTGCACATGCTCCACTGGGCCCTTTCTATCTACATCCCATATCCTGAAGAAGTGTTCGGTACCTCTTTCAGGTAACTGTGCTGCAGGAGGGACAGGGCTGGATATACAGAGGCAGAGAAGTTCCTAAGATCAGATGGAGACTGTCTTTTCCTGGGTGGCTCTCAGCTGCTTTGAGTCAGCCAGTCCAAAACATTAGTCCCAGGATCTGAAGCGGCATTTAGAATCATAGAGCAGTTTTGGTTGGAAAGGGCCTTTAATCACCATCTAGGCCTGCCCCCCAGCAATAAGCAGGGACATCTTCAACTAGGTCAGGTTTTCTCCAGGGATGGGACGTCTACTGCCTCTCTGAGATACTTGTTTAGACTTGACTGAATTTCCCACTTAGCACCTGTTGACTGAATTTATAGGTCAATGCCCTTTCAAGCCTTAGAACTGGGCTAAACTCCTTAACATACTTTTTTTATTCTTTTTTTAGGAAACTCAATTACAATTAAATAATCTCAAGCATCATCCAAAGAAAAACAAACAAACCCTAAAAGAAGTTATTAATGGGGTAATTGAGCTTGTATCAAGAAGCAAAGCCACATGTAATCCCACCCCAAAGTGGACTGTCTCATTAGATCTGCTCTGCAGGGAGGTGTTCGCCCGACTGCTGAGCTGGCTGGGCTGAGCCCCAGTAGCCTCCACTGGCACATCAATGGAGAGACTATTACAGCATGCCCACAGGCCTGGGGGAGAGATCAGACCAATAGATCAGCAAAGGAGGCATCAGAACAAATGAGGGAGCACATGAGCTGCGTTTCAGCTGAAATCTCGACATCCTGAATGACTGCAGCTTGTTTACACACCTAATGGGGAGTGGTGCAGATGGGAAGTGGGATTTAAAGCCATCACAGAACTTTAAAAATAGCACAGTGAAAGTCATTGTTCCCCTTCTCAATTAGGAGGACAGGAAATGGAAACGCATGAGTGTAGAGGCTTTCTACTCCAGCCCTGAGGAAATGACCCGGAGTCATGAGAATATAGGCCAGATATTGAAGCAAAGAATGAGAAGCAGCAGGAGACAATGGAATATAATTTGTGTGGATAGACTGTAGCAGTCTCTGCAGAAAGAATCGCAAAACATTCTATGGAGAGAGTATTTTATATTGCTGTGGGCAACTGCTCATCCAGGAGCAGAAGTGGAAAACTGCTGGTGAGATGGAATAAGAGCCTTCACTGCACCTTGGTTTCACAGGGGACCATGC
Source organism: Dicrurus megarhynchus (assembly GCA_013399195.1). NCBI lineage: Eukaryota > Metazoa > Chordata > Aves > Passeriformes > Dicruridae > Dicrurus > Dicrurus megarhynchus. The sequence goes on from VXAD01008436.1 coordinate 2,273,832, forward strand.
AGTATCATTTCGCTAACATGGACATTGTTTTGAGTGATAACTGTAAGTATGTGATTAAAGAGAGCAAAGAAAAATATACATCATACAGGGAAAATCTTTGCTGTGTCCTTGGGGAAACTGCAAAAGTGTTGTTTTCCAGGTTACTTGGAGTTAGAAGGGAGAAGCACTGAAGACTGTGTAGTATAGAACAGCAGTTGTATGGTCCAAGGGATGAGCAAGCCTGTTTCTCTTTGGAACTGGGTGTATTACTGAATGCATTTTTAAAGGCATGAAAATTCACATAAGGATTTTTCAGTTTGTAAACAGTCAGAAGCAAATTGATAGGAAAAAAAGGAGATTATCACTATAGGGTAGCATTCGGAGTAGGACATGAAGAAAGAATAGGGCATGGGGTGAAGGAGAAACTGCATTCCAGACAGGAGTTACTGCACATGGTGAAGGGAAGCTACTGCTTGAGGAGCAGGATAGTCAGGGACTGGGGGACAGTCAGGTTGGAGGAGGAAAGAAGTCAGCTCTGAGAGGTGTATGTGGATAGGAGAGTGAAAATCAAGAGAAGAGAAATGAGTGAGGATGGAAAAAGGAAACACGTGTTTGTGAGCAAAAATAGTTATGGTCGTGGGAAGCCTGTGGAAACAGACTACTTGTTCCAGGTGTGTAACCGTAACCAACCGTAGTATTTAGAAGAAACCCTGCTAAATTGCAGTAACAATGTCTTTGTGAAGTAGGTAAGTGCTGACAGGGGAGCAAGGCAAAGATAGAAAGATTGAAAGGCAGTGGAGGAGTCTCTGTTGGTGTGGGACTAGAATGTGAGTATCCCTCACACTGAGCGCAGAGCTAGACTTTGTGTGTCTTCACTTGTGAGTATACACTGTGAGTGTCCCGGGCTCTGCCAGCTCATCATCAAATACACCTGAAATCACTGTTTAGATCAAACTTCAGAGTGCTGCCAAATGTACCCCAAAGTGTTCTCTGAGCTCGACCCTTTTGAAATAAAGGGGTCAGTGTGTTCTGGCCATCCCAAGTGCCAGGAAGCAGAAAAGGAGCAGGTGTAATTATAGACTTGAAGCTATCATTGTAGTAGAGAGGACTTGACATATACAAACTGGACAGTGGGACTTTCTTCAATTGTTGTAGTGGCACATATACCAGCCAAGCTGTGCTGGTAGCTATTCTTCCCCCAAAAGTGAAATACATGTATATTAATCATCTCTACATTGGTGTAACTGATACGGTCAAAGGGAGGGAGGGAAGGAATAAGTTGCTCCAAAATAATTATATTGGTTAAAAAAAAATCCTGTCTAACAAAATTACTTTCCTAACAAAATGTTTGAATTTTTAAGAAAGACAACAGATTTTGGAACCCTAACAATACTGATTTGTTTTAAAGCTTGTTTTCATAAAAAAATAGCTAAAACTTTGCACATGGAGTACATTCCCTACACCTTAATTGGCCTTCCCAGTCAGTGACAGGCTTTGTAGGGACTCAGTCCTTGGTGTGTTGTCACCATGCTCTCCCAAAGATGTGCGTAGGGGTATTTGACACATGATTCTCTTCCACCCTTAGTTCTGTAGCAGCAGCAGCTCTTTTACTATAAAATTTTCCAGGGACCACTCTTAAGTTTATTTGGGGGGCAGTAAAGGTCACGTCCCAGGAGAGGGTCGCTCTGTTCTTTCAGCACTTCCCATTAGTTTTTATGGGGGATGGAAAAGATGATCCTACCTGGAACCTCAGTAGATCCCAACATGGTTCATAACTTCACAGGCAAAGCTGAGGAGTCAGATGTATGTTTTGTAGGTTTATCATTGTTTGAACCTCCATATACCTTTGGGCTCTAGAATTAAAAGCATACTGCAGAAACTTTCTCTACTTCGAGTTACTTAATTTTGGTCCCAGAGACTTGAGCTGAAAATTTAGATCAACACCTGACTTGACTCAGATTTAGCCCTGACTGTAATTTTAAAAAAGGCATAGATTTGCAGGGCTTTGAAAAGATTTGAAGAAAGTAAAACTCTGCCAATGTCCATTTGAACAGATCTTTAGCAGTAACAGTGAAAGAAATTACTTTTTGAAGAAGAGTAAACCAGTGTGAGGATTTATTCACACACTATAAAGTAGGAGTGAATCTGTAACACAGTCCTGTTATTTACCAGTTATTTGACCACTACAAGGGCTCAACACTGGCATTGTCTGTCAGGCACCACTAGCAGTCCTTTGTGTTTTCTCTTTGTGCAATCAGAAATGTGAACAGCATCTAATATATTAAACATGATTTAGAAGCTGTTTTTCTTGTATATTTTCTGCACTAAAATTAGTGTTATAAACATAAATAAGCAGCCAGGATTAAATGATTGCAGAACATGTTACAAAGGGTCCTAAGACATTCCCAAAAAAAAGATGGATAACAGGCCAGAATAGAGTGTGCTGCACAAAGGCAAGGAAGAGGGAAGGAGAGAGTCCTTTGACCTAGGGCCCTAGGGGACTGAGTCAGATCTCCTCTCACAGAGCCATGAAACTCTCATGAGTTTTCTCATAAAACTTCAGGCAAAACAAGCCTGATCTCCAGGATGGAAGTCACATTGGAGTGGATCTTTTAGAAGTAACAGGGCTGAAGGGATCTTTCTGCAATTTGGCCATGTTCTTCCTATGAATTTGAGGACCAGGACACACGAGAGACTCCAACCCCATTAATGAATGGTTTCCACCATTCCACATAGAGGCAGACCCTTAGTTACGTAAAACCAGTTGAAGCTGGTGGGGAGAAACCAGGTTGCCAGTTACAAATATGCATGTACTGTAGGTTAATACTAGTTGCTGACCATGGGCCATCTGCAGAAGTCTGCTGTAGATGACTGCAGCCTCTATCGTGATAAACTTTACTAGAAACAGTCTTTGCAAAGTGAACATCAAAAGTAATGTCAGAAAATCTTTCATCCCCCTGTCTGTGACAGCAAACCATTAGGTAGGAAAAAAAATACAGCATTAAACCTCACAGGTATGAGCAACAGTTGACGCTGACATAGCTATAATGTAGTCAGGGGATAAATGTTAAATTAACAAATCATTCTGATTATCTTAAAATTTTCCCCAGAGCCCACAAACCACTTCCTTTTCTACCCATGTGTTCTTCCCCATCTTCACAGTAGACAGAAGGCTGATGCCTCTGTGTCAGGCAGGCATGAAGGCAGTTGCTGTAACTTTCTGTGTCCTCTGCTTTCAGTTTGAAGCCCTGTATGGTGAGTAACATTTTAGATTATTTTCCTTGCAGTAAGTGTCTCTATAGAATATAATTTAGCCAATGATGTGAGACAGTAAATGAGGCATGATAGCAAGGGGTTAGAGGAATAAAGGTAATGGAGGGTAATGGCTCCAAAAGGACTGCTCTCAACTTTAATATCACTAGAGTTGGTGGGAAGAGAATTCCTGCCATCATAGGGCATTTGCTCCGAAACTAAAAAGTACAACTTTTCATTGTTTATGTTCTTTAGCTCATCTGCTCAGCGTTACCCTTTAGCTGTTTAGATTGTAGTGCTCCAGCCAGTTTCCCTTGATGGATATAAGAGCTCATAGCAGCATGATGGTGAATAATAAAGAGAAACCAAGTTATCAATATTAAACCTGCTCTCGTTTGGGCAGGGAATATTTATACATGGAAAAATGTATATGGCATGGAAGAGTAGATGAGATCATTTTGGTGCAGGCTTGAAACACAGACTTAAGAGGAAGCATGGCATTCCTGTGCTGTGTTTGAGAAGGTGCACAGTGACAGCACCAATCTCAGTCCAGCCATAAACATGGATGTAGTTTTAACAAGATTCACTGTTTTATCTGAGCTGCGCAAAGTAAAATACCACAACGTTATCTGTAACCTCTCTGAAACCCACATATTAATGGATCAGGATGGAAATACAGATAATAACTGATTAAAAAGAGTCTTTTTTTCCGTACATACTCTGTCCAAGGATTCGGTATGATGTATCATATAAGTAAGATCTGAGACTTAGTGTGCACAGTTACTAAAAACCATCTAAATATGCTCCTTTGAAGGTCACGCCAAGGACTATTAAATGCTTTTTTCATACAGAACGTAAGCTTTTCTATCAATAAAAACTAGCTTTCAGCTCTTTAGGTAATGCTGATACCTTTTTGAGGGCTAACTAATATATGGATAGTATACTGAGTTTTCAGATAGAATGAAAAGATGGGGGAAATCACAGGAAAGAGTAATTGTAATCAGTATCTCTAAAGGGAGTTCTCCTTGCAATGTTGTTCTTAAATCTACTAACAAAAAATCCTTTCAGTTTGGTTCCATACTTCTCACCTGGTCAATTTAGCACAAATACCTGACCAGCATGCTTTTACACATGGCTGAAGCTATCTATAAGGCCCTTCTTTGTGGGAAGAAATAAACTGTCATTTTAAGGTTGCAAATAATTGTTCCATCTGATACCACCATTTCTCCCTTCTTTCTCCCTTCCTTCAAATACGGAGGATAGGATTTGGGCAGGGGACTGGGGAAAGGAGATGACAGGAGAAAGAGACTGCCTGTAAGAAGAAATGGTATCTCTCATGGTTTTTGTCGTACAGTGTTCTCAGCATAACTTGTTACCTATGGCTGTAAATAGGTCACAGGAGGTGATATATATGTGTGCATGCGTGCATTATGATTTGATAACCCAGTTGTGATAAAGAAGTTGTTCATAAGAGCAGGGGTCCTCTCTGTTGCCTGCAAAGAAACACAGGCAATGGGATTTTGGAATACAGAGCTGTAGGCAGGATTCCATAGCACTTGAGGCCCTTGCTATGAAACATTGCACATGAGCTTTTGCACACCAACATTTGCAAAGCGTTAACACTCTTCACCCACAGATCTCCTGTTGTCAATACAGGAGGAAACCATGGTAATTTCTTAGAAGGGCTTCTGAAATATTATCAACACTGGCTGTTGTTTCCATGGTATAGTTTATAAGAATTTTGGTATTTCTCAACATAAATTATATCATAGAAATAATTCAGGTTAAAGATGGCTGCCTAGAATAATTCCAGCTTTGCCCAGAAGCACTCTTTCCTCTCTTAATCCTGGATTCTTGAAAGATAGAAACATGTTAGTTTTAGGCATATAACTAATGACACTAAATTGACAGTGTCATCTTTCAGAGCAGCTTGAAAGGTCAAAACTATAGCAACTTAAAAACTGTATGTAGTTTCATTATACATTTAGTATTAACAAAACAAATGTGTTTTTTGTAAAGGCAGCGTCTGCAATTTCCTTGCTCATCTTCAAAGGCAAATGCACACAAGTGAAATTATCCTTGTTCTTTTTATCAGCTAGTTAGTTTTCTGAGAGCTGGGGCAGATAATATAAACAGCAAGAAAACCAAGTAATAGTATTCTGTTCTCCTACCCCAAACTCCAAGTTGAAAAGTGATTGAAAGTGGTTTCTAAACTTCTGTTAGGACAAAAATGTGTAACGGATTGGTGATGTTTTCAAATAGTGCTGTGTCTGCCAAAGAGCTACTAGACAGCTCAAAATTGCAATCCCATTAAAATGAAAACAACACACTTTCCATTGTCCTTGGTATCCAAGCACATTACCATTGAAATTCCCAAACTTCTGCCAAAAGTCTTTCCTGCTGCACTGAAGATGAAATTGAGATGGAAATGTACATAACTGTAAATACACTTATACACAAATGTACACACACGCACACTCTCCTTCAGAGTTTAGCATAACAAGATGTAGCTTTCATACACATGTAAATCTCTTAGACTTATATCTAAACCACAATATTTGTCTTGGCACTCTGCTTCACATCAGGTGAGCCAGGAACAACTCCATGCAGCTCCACATTGTGACACTGCTAGGAAAGAAACTAAAGATTTGTTTCCTCTTGTCTCAAACCTTTGTATGCAATTCAATTATCTCTTCTTTGAAAAATAACAAAAAGGAATCTTACAGCCATATCTAAGCATTTTTACTGCTGAACCAGTGAAAATCTTCTGTTCAATTTCAGTAATACCATAATGTAGACTTTTATTCACATATTTTTGATGGAGAATTAGGGAGAATTCATCAGTGAATCTCTCAATATTATTGGATGTTTAAACCCCAGTTTCCTATCTCACATCCCACTAAAGGTACATGCATTCTGACTGGAGCTTGGCAAGAAACATCCCAAATGTGTCTGGCCATGAACAGCAGAGTGCTACAGGTCCATATGATTACCCTAGGAATGAACAGGTACACATGGGCACAGAAGATCAGCAGTCAGGCACAGGGAGGGGGAATGAGCAACTTTTTAGTATTCAGCAAGTGCATTTAAATTAGGAGCTGATGTGAATAGCTAGTGAGTTGGAAATTTATAGCAGCTCTCACCCATTGTGGTCATCTGTGTGGACAATTTTGTGTTTTAATCTCAGGCACTGTTAATCTAATTCTAAAATGTGCCGCCTTTATCCTATGCTAAGCACACTCTTCTATATGGGCACTTGTTTCAGAGGAATACTAATTGCATTTACCAAAATGCTCATTCAGAGAAATATATTACTGAGTCTTTCTTGAAAACAGGCATTTTAGGCTTCTGGGTTGGAGGGAATACAAAACAATCTTTCAGCTTGCCACAAGGTCACATGAACTAAATGCTTAATGACCTCTCTCTGCCCTTTTCCATTAAAAACAAGGATTAAAATCATGATCTCTGTCAAACATTTTAACCCACATGATATGAAAGGACAATTTCATTAGCTAACAGCCAAATTGAACTAGTCTCAGAGACAAACAGAGAAAACAAATTAAAAGCTGATACTTTAGTGCTCAGAGTAGGGTTGTCCCAGGCTCCTCTGGGACACTGAAGGAATACGGCACCACTTGGCTCTGTAGCTGCCCTGACAGAGTCAGCATCTGCCTTTCCTCTCAGATGACCAGTGACAAATGTAGAGGTTTCAGCTTCAGGTGGATGCTTCTGAAAAGTATCAGATTACCTTGTGCATTCATCATGCTCCCTAGCTTCTGCTGCACATGTGGTTTTTTCTTCTGTTCCCTAAATAATTTGTTGGCTGTTCGGCCTAATTTTTAAGGTATGTGTTACCAAACTACAGGATGTCAAACTACAGAGCATTTTAAATGACCTTTATCTCAAATGCTGTTCTCATAGCAACTGTTTTCTTTCATCATGCAATGTATAAGTAATTAATAAGTATTTCTTTATCTGACCTTTGCTTTCAGCTTTTCAGACTATATAACATTTTAAGGGCTTGCACTTTCTGTCTGTGCCTTCAGTGGTTCTAGAGCTCTATTCCACCGTGGCGTGGCAAGTTGTGTGATTTCTCTGCCTTATCTTCACAGAAGAAGCTAAATACCTTGTCTGTTATCATACACTTAAGTAATAGTCCTGAGAGAAGTACAGATATTAGAACTGTCACTGAATTAGATAAGGGCACTGACTGTGCACAGTAAACCAGGAAGAATTTGATAACTAGGAAAATGGTAGTTCAATCAAGAAGGGATAACAGTTTCCATTGCTCTCTAACTGAGCATCGCAAAGTGTCTTCCAGAAGTCCATTAGCTTCTGTGTCACACTAAAAATATTTTAAATTAGTATCATTCATTTCAATGCCCTTGCCAATGGCAGTAACTGGGGAGCAAGAATTCAAAGTAGGAAAAAGCATGAACACTAAAAGACTGAAAGAGTTGAGATCGTACAAAGGTACCCAAAAGAGAATGACTTATGTGCACATACAGGCCAAATGTCAAAGATAACAGGTGCCTTGGAAAAAAAAGATTATTTATGCTATGCAATCGGTGTAATACCTGGCACAGCTGGGGATCTACTCTGTGTGGATCTAGACTACCATGCAGCAGTAACAAGAATAGGATAGTGCATCAAGGTCTCTAAGTATTTGCCCTGTATTTCCTTAGCAACATAAAATCCTGATGTAGATATATTTCATTCTAAGCAGCATCTGAAGAACTTACTCAGGCTACCAGAAAACAGGAAAAGGAGATAGAGTTTTTTTTCTGTTTGTCCATCTACCTATCTGAACATTTAATTTTAGGGCACTGCAAAAAGAAAAATTCCAAATGAAACACTATCAGACTGTGCTATGTTGCCAGTACTATTAACCAATCCAGAGTGTTGCCATAGTGTGTGGTGATGGAGGCAGCAGTTTAAAAAACAAAACCAGAACAAATATTAAAAATGTGTCTGTGTTCTGTAATGAAGGTCACCTAGGAAGAATGAGAGAAAAAAGTTGCTATTGGAAAAGGAACAAAACCGTATGCATTGCTTGAATGTTTTCTTGCTGTATGTATTGGAGCATTGTCCAGATAATTATAACATATTTCGATGCAGTGTTAAGCAGTGGGGGAAGCAGAATAAACCTTGATGGAAATGAATACTTTGGTCTGGGAAAAATATAATGCTGGCTCATTGCAAAATCAGGATTCATGAGAAATAAAAAGTGTGCTTTTTTATTTCGGGCAGATTTCCTCAGTATCTTGGTAAAAGTTTTACTTTCATGTCAGTTCTATTTCTGAAGTACATGTATTACTTTGCAGAGGTGTTTTAAGAATTTGTGAATGTTATATGTATGATCAATAGAAATTCTTGCCTTGGGCATTTTCTTTCTACTTTGGTTTTTATATTTCATTCTTTTATCATATCATATGACTTTAGAGTGTAGCACAGAAAGGATCAGATAGGATAATGATACAAATTTAAAAATAGCTTCAGCATCTTAACATTGCATGGCTCAACCCCTGTTCCTGCATTGCTCTTCTTGAATTTTAAACAGAAAACAATTTTGTACTTTTCAGGAGTTGACAGCTGCTCATCATTTCCATGCAAACATATAGGTAAGATGCATTTGCCTTATTTGGTTTATGTTTTAAATGCCTTTCTACATCAGAAAATATTGTCCTTGAAGAAAAACACTCTCATTTTTTACTGCACATTTGAACATATTTTTGTCCGAGGGAGTTTTCTGTGCTATTGGTTGCTGACTTTACAAAGTCAAATTGTGAGGTAGCAGGACATCTTTGGTCAGTTTACTTTCTTTGCTTCTCCAAGAAGTTTGTAAAATGAGAGTTGCACAACATCTGAGAGTTTTTCATAGAGATTTTGGGAAGGTCAAATGTGATTTCTGGATTGCATGTGGGTGCACGCACACAGTGACATTTGTCCTCTATGCCTTCTATTATTTGAGCGAAAATGGTGCTATAGCCATCTAGGTTGAAACTTTTTGTCAGGCCTCAAATCACTATCTATTCCACAAAGACAAGTCAGGTCCTGTGGTTAAGGCAGTTATGTAGGAGCTTGGGGTTCACATCCCATTTTAAATTTTCAGCTACATCATCAAACTGGCTGGGTGGCCAGGCCCAGAGAGTGGTGGTGAATAGTTACATCCAGCTGGTGGCCTCTTACAAGTGGGGCTGCCCAGGGCTCAGTTTTGGGGCCAGTTCTGTTTAATATCTTTATCAATGACCTCAGTGAGGGGTGGATCTTCAGTAAATTTGCAGATGACACCAAGTTAGGTGGATGTGTTAGGTTTAGTCATGGGCTTGGCAATGCTTGGACTTGGTGATCTTAAGGGTCTTTTCTAACCTAAAAGATTTTATAATTACATGTTTAGTAGGGTACAGATTATGAACCATAAACCAGAGATAATTATTATCATCATCATCATCTTTGTCCCACCTGTTTTATCTGTGAATAGGACAATCTGACACTGAGGCAGGGATTATATGTCTATACAGTTTTTGGTCCAGGGGGCCTTTAAACAATATCTAGTAACTGATATTGTAAGTAATATTAATAACCTTAGCATTTAGTAACTTTAGTAGCAAGTAATATTATCAAGGTCACTGATCTAATGCTAACAGTAACCTCACCAGCCTTAGAGCTGATAACAGGCCAGGTCTCATTTATTTTATCAGTAATGCCTGACACAACCAGAATGATGCACTGGTATCTCATCATGAGGGCTGATTTCCACAGCCAGACCATTCTGAGTACCTACATGCCTTAAATTACAACCACATGGTTCATTTGTTTTGTTTAAATGAGTTTCTTAGCACTTTAAGGATTCTTTTCACTGCTATGTGAGTGACTAACTGTTTTCATGTCTTCAGATCAGCCCCATTTCTCTGACCCCCAGGTGATGGTGGAATTTGAAAACGGAATCTTCAATTTCACATTCCCCAACCCCAAAAATGTGAGCGAGTTCAGCATGACCCTCTTCAAAGGGCGTGAAAAGAAGGAAATCTGTGCACTCCATTTGAGCCAAGAGAGAGTTATCTCCAAGAGTAATGTCACCTACTGTCAGACACAGAATTCAAGTAGCAGCACCACTTTCATTCTTAAAAATCTGAAAGGAAAACATATTGACATTTATACCTACTGCCTGGAGATATTCCTACCCCCTCCTTACATAGATTGCCGTATGAAAGAAACCTATTTGTATGTCCAAGGTAAGTTTACTTCTCCCATCACTTCAGTTTACTGATAAGTAGACATTGGGCATAGCTATGCTGCAGTGAAAAATGTGACTAGAGTTTGCACAGTTAATTACAAGGCAACTTAAAACTACTTAGCAGGGGGCTGGTAACAGTGGAGCTGTGTTGGCAGACTGCTCAGCATGTCCTCTCTGTATTTATTCATCTTCTTGGGCAGGTTTTGCAGGCTCTGCTGAGCTTTGCGTATTGGTGGTGGTACCCAAGTTAGCTTGACTACAGCTTCTAGAATACTGCACTCTCACCTTTGCCTGCAACAGCAATTTGCCTTGTCCATTTTTTAAGCTACTGAATATAAATATTACGATTAGGTCTATCCAGTGGAAAAAAAATCCATTCTTAGAGCTATCTTCATATGCCTAGGATTAAAGAAAATCAATTGTCAAATATCCATACTAGCTGTGGTATATGGAACTCTGATGCCACTGAGGTGTGAAGAAGATGGCGTTCACCTCTCTGAAGCAGATCTTCAGCTTTAGAGCCTTCTTAGAGCAGAAGAGATCCACAACTGTTGAGAATTTTTGGCCATTTACTGAGAAGGGCTTGGACTAACTCCAGAAGACTAACTGCCCAGGCTTTAATTTTGACCTGGCTTTCATTCAGTGGCTCTTTGGTATACTGAAATGAAAGAGTTAATAGTGGTTTGACTCACACCAGTTCTTGGTTCTCCATACAGTTCAGTTGCAACATGATACTGCCTGTTGTCCTTCCCTTGCTTTCTTTTTCTCTCTCCCAGCACCAGGATTAAACAAAGATAGAAGCTGAAATGCTAAGGCAATTACATGGTTGGGTCAAGTTATCTCTCAATCCTCTCTGAATTTAAAAAGCTTCTCAGACTCAAGCTGGGACATTGGGTTTTGTCTGCAGTGTCCATTTCCACTTGTATGGATAGCCAGATGCTCGGAGCTTTTTCTAAATGTTTCACACCCTGTCTTATTTTCTCCCAGATCTGGGCAAGGGTAATCTTGAGTACCTCAGCTTGCCTTCCTATCCAAACACGATTGCCAAAGTCTATCCTTCTTTTGACCAGGCTGCCCTTTAAATCACCTGTGATCCTTACTGCATATAAGCTTAAACCTTGTTCAGATCAGAAACACCATGTTGGAGGTTAGGATTTTTCTGGGGTTTTTTTCTTAGCATGCTCTCAAGCCTGGCTTGGTTTCTTTTCAGTCTACACTTTCAGCACTGTGTACCAACAGTTTCACCTCTCTTCCTGAAAAACTGCCATCTTCTGCTTCCTGCTGAATACACTTTTCCAAGGTGGCAATTCACCTCAGGAAAATCCTTCTTCAGAGTTCACCTTTGCCAATTTATTAATATGAAGAGGAAAAGATTTTGAAGTTATCTGTAGGAGGCAAAAATTAAAATTATCAGTAATGACTTTTTTTTTTTTTGCCTCCCCATCTTCAGATAAGGAGGACTGCTTTTCACTAGGACTCATGTCATGGATAATTATTGGCCTGATCATTTTTGCCATTTCCTGTGTCTGCTGTATTGTAGCCTGTTGCATAAGGAACAAGGTAAGAAAGGATATGAGATTATGCAGAACCCTTGTTCCAAAGGTCATGGGTGGGGAACTTGATTTAATGAGATTTAGAGGGTGGGACAGGCACATATTCACTCAGCAGGTGCTGTGTTTTTTGACAAAAAGACTGAGTTGTTCATTTACCACTGGAATTCAAGTAATTGATGACAGCAGCTCAGATTTAATTTTTCTAAGACAGAATTGTTTATTGATTTTAAAGGCTTGGAACCAAAGGAAAGAGGAGAAATGCTGCACAGGTCAGCAAAATTACTTTGGTAAGCAGTTCACCCGATTGTTTTCTTTAAGGGGAAACAATCATCAGTGGAGCAATTCCAGCACTGTGCTGCTGCAAAACCACTTAAACCAAGAACCATTTGACTCAGGAAAGAAGGAAGACCATGGACATTAGCTATTCTTTTGGGCAACGTGTGTTTTTAATTTTCTGTTTGTTTTATTCCAAGTTTTCTATGTGACTTTGACCTGTCTATTCTGACCTTAATGTTCCCACTGAAAACAGTCAGAATAACTGCCCTACTTAATGAACACAGGCAGGAGTGGCAAAGATCAGTGACCACGAATTAAATTCATGTCATTTTCTCTCTGTTGGCAGACTCAGAAGTGTGACTCCAACTCCCATGAGTACAACAGTGAATACATGCCCATGGCAGCAGTGAATGCAGCTAAAAAACCAAGAATCTGAGGTTGTGTTAAGCCTAGTTGTACTTGTACCTCTGCTTGTGTCTGTTACAAGGCTTTCTCTGGGAGGGAAAGAACTTCTTGCTGTCTCTGCCATTGATTCTGGGTGGGTGGGTGACCTGGTGGGATTGTTACAATAGCTTGTTAATGGAGTTCATGCTGCCACGTTGCAGGAAGACAAAATTAAAAGCAAAATCTCTGGAAACCTATTGAGTCCTAATGGTGGGCTCTTTCCTAGAAATGCCACTGCTTCACATCTGTGCAAAGTAATGATCTTACGCATGAAGAAGAGATGTAAAACTCTTCTGTCCAGATTCTTGAGATGATGCATGGTACCCAAAATCTCTGTGAGGAAGTGATTCACTAGATTTACTGAGTGTTACTGGCTAAGGGCAAATATTCTGCAGAGAATGAGGAACTTCCTAACTACTTAAGCCCTACAAAAGCTGCTACAGAAGCAGTTTTGGATACAGAACAGAAGCAGGATTTGGACTGATTCAGACATATGGGTGTTGCACGTAATTGATTCTCCATTTCTATTCTAGGTATCAGTTGCTCGTGGTGTGGAAATTTTGGAAGTGGAGTTTTCCAGCTACTTGAACCTGGACAATGGGAAATCAGCATTTCCCCACCTTTCCCAACCTCCCTTAGTTCTCATGATAGCCCTGTGCTCAGTTATGTGACACCCACTGTAGTAGTTTTGAGCTGTGTTTTTGCTCTAGCCTTGTTTGTGAGCTGGCACCCTGCCTGATCCACTATCTCGGACATGAAATGATAACAATGTGTTAAAGATCTCAGCTTTTAGTTGAAGAAAATGTTAGATTCCTGTAGTGCTGCTACAGAGAGAACTTTTATTTTCTAGTCTCCTTTCCACTGAGAACCACAAAAAAGACTACCTCCAAAGCCAAACCTTTGGTACAGCCATACTGCCATGTATTGCACATGCCCTTTTGTTAGGGTTAGTTTAGCAGGGGAACAAAACCTGAGAGAGTATAGCAGAGACTTCTCTGTGACACACTACCTCAGGTATGTGCATCTGCATTTTTCATATTTGTGCTATCAATACATCTTTGCCATTCACACTTTGGGGCTCCTCTTATTTAACTAAATCCTGAATGCTTTTACTAACAGAGGAATATATTACAAGATGAATATATTGTAAGACTGCAATTGCTCCTTAGATCAGTTCAAACCTACAAGATCTGTCCCTAAACTATGAGGCACAATCTCTCCTATTCATGTCTTGCAGCACAAACACAACACAGTCCCTATGGCCAGTATATTCATGGACTCTGCATTGCAATCATCTTCCTCTTGTGGTTTGACATGAAACCTTTACAACTTCCCCAGTGGGTTTAAGGTTTACTTGACCTGCCTCAAATTGCTCAGAACCTTCAGTATGAACAAAATGATCAATCCTTCATGCTCCATGTGAAATCCATCAAAACTCTGACCATAAATGATCAGCTGTGAATCCAGCCTGCACATCTTGCCAGACACCTTTGGGCTGCTGGAATCAGAGCAATACATTGATTCTGAACCTCTCTGTAATACATTAAAAAAACCCAAATATTGGTCAGAGGACACTATTGAGAAAGATACACAGCCTGCTTATCTGGAGAACAGAAGGCTGGTTTCAAATTTGATGGGGCAAAATGGGGATGAGGAGGAAATAAGCTGGTACATCAAGAACAGGGTTTTTCTCATCAAACACCTGGACACAAAGAAGTATTGCAGAGAGAAGGTGCAAACTGCTACATGTGATGTTAAGCAAAGGAAAAGGAGTAAAGCATCAAATGAGGTGGGGATTGCCAATTGCACAGCCCTGCTCGGATAACCAGCTCCTAGGCAGAGATGGAGAGGGGAACCCTGGTGTGTTGGGTCACATTACGTTCTCTCCCACCCTTCTTTGACAAATTATTTGACCTCCCCAGCAAACTAAGTGTGCCTCTGTACATCCATAAATACATTGATTTCATAATTAAAAAAAAAATTGATGAAATTGTGTTTGAAAATTATTGGTGAAAATATCTAACATCTACTACCTATGAGAAGAATTGGATGCAAGAATCCATGTAGGAGTGGAGAGTCCTATCCCTTAGAATCTTTCACCAGACTGAAAAGGAAATTCAAGAAATTAAGACTTTCTGAAAGAAGGAAAAACTTGAGGTTTGCCTTGGGGTGCTGCTGGATAAAGGACAAATGATGAAGGTCTGAACAAGGCAGTTCAAAATACATACATCCTGCACTGGAGAGATAAATGATTTATAATTCTTTATAACAAAGTTTGTGGAAGTCTCGGGTTCCATTACTCCTTTCTTTTTGGAAAAAGATACTTTTATTCTTAATAAAACATTTTTTTATTATGCCATATGTGTCCATAAGAATGTTTATGCATGCATGCTTGTCATGTGAAAGAATTAAGTTCAATAAAATCCACAGCACAATGGAGAGAGAGGGCAGGGCAATTTTTCCTTGTATAGCATTTTAGTGGGAAACAGGAAAAGGACTAAGGAAAAAAAATATTAAAAAACTGAAACCCAAAAATTTGGACCTGTTTCTAGGCAGTGAGGTAATGACACTGTTTGCATGTGTTTATTTCCTTTTATTTTCATGAGAAAGTGTTTTTTCATATTGTTCCATATCTTCTTCTTTTCCTTTAATCCCTTATGCAGTGTGCTTATAATGTCCCAGATTATTTTGGGACATTTTTCAATTTCCTTGTGCTATTTTCCAATACCTCCAAATCAAAAGGAGCTGGAAGAAGACAACAACAGTCAGTAAGACTAAACAAAAAACCTGATATTCTAACTGGTCATAATTTCAAAAAGTAAAAGCTCTTTTTGGAAACTTCCAACTTTGGGAAAAGACCATTTAATGAGGAAGGATAAATGATAAATATATCATAATTTGAACAGCTGCATATCTAGAGATGGTTTGAAATGCAAACCTTGATATGTATTTTGCAAGCTTATCTTCCCAACCTGAATTATGAACACAAGTATGAATGCTCTTGGAGTTTAACGATAAGCTTCAAGACTGCAATTTCATATCTAATATTTAGTATAGGGAATGAAATGACACTAAGAGGACCATTTTCCCTTAGTACGGGTATTCCATTGACTTTAAAGTTCAAATAGTTCTAAATTGTATCGTATTTCTTACAGACCTTAAGAAGTTTATTTAAGGCTGGGGAAAAGAGGATCCCAAACTTGAGTAAAGCAAACAAATGAATCAAAATGAGGATTGGTACTGAAGGTATCACACACCATTATTCATAAAGTGTTTATAATGTGGGAAGTTCCCTATACGTTTGAATCTGTAAGTTGCCATGCAGAAGAATACAGCAAAAATAAAACAAAATTCAGATAATTGAAATTATTTAGTTAAAAATAAATCCATTTGGTCAGTAGGGACTTCTGCCCATACAAGACTTACTTGTATGGGAGCTGGATCTAAGTCTCTACCTTCGTTTGACTTTAACTGCAATGAGACACTCCATATACCCAAGTCCCCTAAGGTGTCCAGTCCATCACAGCTATAGCAGTCTACCCACTGTCATAAAAATCTCCAATTTCCTTGAGAGATGAATGTTTGAGATCTGTATTTATGTTCTGTGATTATGAGTTCAGTTCAGTGTGTGGGGTTGCTTGGAGAAGAGGAAGGAATAGGAAGGATTAAGCAGCTTTTCTAGAAGAATGAACGGGACAGGTATGAACTGGAGATATGAATAAGAGGTCAGGGGGTGAACTTAATCTAAATGAGTATGCCTGAGCTATTTAATTCCTCTTGGGAGTAATAAGATCTTGTATGGCTTGAGATCAATTTTTAAAAAGAGATAAGTCAGCTCTGATTATCAACAAGAAAGATTTAGCTGCTGCACACATCAAGCATAATCATTTTTAAAAACTGCAAACATTAACAACTTTGAAATATCGAACGTCTTGCACATATTAAATCCTGCAACACTCCTCCCAGTTTCTAGTACCCTGTTGGCAAATCCATCACCAATGATATTTCATCCCCTGTCTCAATGCACTGCAGCAGCAAGTTTCACTGCAGCTTATATATTGTATTGCCATCTCTCAAAGTTGAAGCCAGGATTTAACATCTGGATTGTGCAAAGACTTGCAAGGGGGATTTCTCTTTCCACTGATGAGAAGGAAGACTCATTTGCTGCCCTAGGGTTCTTCTGAAAAAATCTCTGAAACTCAGAAAAGTGGAAGTTATGTTAGCACCAGCTGATGAGAGCAAGAGGGAATATATTGCCTTCCAAGGGTGGCAGTTTGAACATAATCTATGGAGTATGAGAGCACTGCATAGGCTTTTCAGGCTCCTGAGGCCAAAGAGTAGAGGAAGAAGCTCAAAACTGGGATTCTCAGACCATTAGCTGGCTACTTTGTTCCACAAAATATAAGGTACTTGTTTTTATCTATTCAGTCGAATAATTCTCCCTTTGAAAAGCAACACCCCTCCCCCAAAAAACCCCAAAACCTACAACTCCACCTCCCCCCATTAAAGAAAGGATTTGTTCATTAAGGCCCTTTTAGGCCCGAGTGAAACAATGGATGTTGTATTAAGCACTTGGCTGAGTGCCAGCAGAACTGCCTGTGTTGATGCTCTATCTATGGGGCTACAACACAGCTGGGCAGGACCAGGACCACGAGACAAAGGGACAACAGAATCTCTCAAGGGAATCAGAGCTTCGTGCTGCTGCTCTCATGAAACTGAGCTACCTCAGTAGCTCTTGCTACCTACATCCTTGAAAGCCAGACCAATGCTTGCATTTCTGTCCCTCCTCCTGCTTGTGTCTCTGCTGTTCAATCACTACCACAGCTCCATGGAAATCTACCTCATTCCATGCCCTGGCTCTTCTTAATTCCTGTGTTTCACAAGCCCAACCAGGATTTCCCCTCCTGCAGTAGTGCTCCAGGACATGGGCTGACAGCAGCAGGACTTTAAAGTGGCTCACTTGTGCAGAAAGGGGAAACTCAGGGAAGGGCCTGGCAGAAGTCCCTGCTTGGTTATACAGCAGTCATGAAAGAGAAATTAAAGACATTGTCTGTGTTTGAGGCTATGTTAGAGAGATGTGTGGGTTCCAGGAGTGTAGGGGAGATAAATTAAATTAAAGGATTTGGTATTTGGGGAGCTGCAATATCTCACAACCATGACACAACCCCCATTTGCAATAAAAGTTGGCAAACACTGCCTGTGGGTAGCTTCCAGAAAAATACCTGACATCCACCCAGTTGATTGACAAAACCTTAGCCAGATAGTAACTTCTATGGACTACAGACCTTCTGTAGGCTACAATAAGCAATTTTTAAGGCATACTTTCAGAGCAAGAAGTACCTTTGCTTCCAAAAAAAGCCATGTTTTTTACTCAAAAAGCTGTGTTTTTTTGATTAAAACATGCAGCCAGTGAATAAGGATCTCTTTCAACCACAATATATTTATTCAGCAAAATAGTCCCTGGCCTGGGGGCTTCATCCCTGTCTGATAGAGACATTGTCCTCCCAAACACCGTTCCCACCGTTTTCCATCTGTGAAGGAGCTGCTTAGCCCCTGACAGGCACCCTCAGTGGTCCACAGCAGTCTGGCCTGGCCAAGGAGCCACATCAAGGCAGAGCAAGAGCTGCTGCTGAGCACTTTTTCTGCATTTCCTTGTTTCTTTTTCACACTGTCAAGGCAAAGTGGTATGAAGCATTTCCTACTGCACCATCACCAGCTTCAAAAGATAAAGGAAGCTTCATCTGCATCAGGAATCCAACCCAGATGAATCAGGCCCTGTCTTTTCTTCTTGCTAACTGGGTTGGTAATCTTTCTGTTTCAAGATGAAAGAAAAAGTATGTTCTTTACTGGAAAATATAGACATGCTAAAGAAAACAGCCACCCATGTTGAATAGTGGCTCATGATTCATAATTTCCACTGAAAATTTGAGTAGGAGAAATATCCTTTTCAGTCAAGATGATGAAAACATATGTTTTATTTGGTGAGAAAAGAAGCCTCTGTATGTTTTAAGAAAAATCCGGCCACTAGGCACAATTATTAAACAAAAGTCTCCAAGTGACCCAAATGCTTTCAGCACACAGATCCCAGCTCTCCTTCTGTAATTAGAACTAGCCAAAGCATCTTGCAGAGACTTGAACTGCATTCTGGTAATGGTGACCCATTTCCCTTTCCGTGACAAAAGGTGTTCTGTTGGTAGACACCAATAGAAACAAGAGCTGTGAAGAAAAACAAGCAGAGAAACGCTGCTACAGCTAAGGTAACAGAATAAAACATATGCAGTGGATTTTTTAAATGCAGACATTCAGTCAGATCACTTTGATGGCTTATCAAAGCATCCCACCATGAAATGGTGGCCATTCCACCATGGCCACGGAATCCTTTCTTAGGCATTTTTAAGGTATACTTTCTCTGCTTTCTGTGGTGCTGGAAAATGCAGATAAAGAATCTGAGTCTAGAGCAAGGGCAACAAGGGTAATTTTCAGACATTTAAGCACAACTGAGCAATCCACAAAGGGACTGCTTGGGTCTGTGGCACCTCGAGTTGTTCAGAGATCTTTTCTTAAGAACCCAGTAGCAGAAAAGTGCTATTCCTTTGCCTGTGCACAGTAGGTCCCTGAAGCCATACTCCAGTGGCTCAATTCACAAGTCACAGGATAAATGGCTTTAATGTCAGAAAGCGATTTTAAAAAAATGGTTGGGCCATGTATATGGCTCATTCTGCAGTAAGATGTTGGTGTCCTGTGTGATCTGAAACAATCAGGCTTCTCCAACCTGCTATACAGCTGCTTGGCTTGGGCAGAGGATGCCACAGCTGCCTGAAGTACTGCAGTGTCATATCCCAAGGGCCTCAGGACAGCACCACACCAGTGACTTCACTGCAGCGGGTCACAGACTTGGAGAAGTGATGGAGCATGCTCTGCAGCCTAATGGTTGCACCCTCAGTACCATCCCAAGGAATGCTAAAGAACTTGGTGTGAGAAGTTCAGGGTTAAAGTACCAAAACCAGATTTTTAACCAGAACTATGGCTTTGCCTTTCTCAGGTGACTGCCAGTGTCTAGTGGGCTACAGAGGTTTCTCTCTTTCCAATACTCTCCCTCACCCCACCAAACCTTCAGCCTGTTCCAGGTCATTTAAATCACCCCTCATGTGAGGGGTTATTTGATAACCAGGCGTATGCTCAGTAAAATACTCTGCATTGGGTAAGCCACATGCTACTGACACAATTATAAATCACCTAATTAGGCATTTTGCAGCTGTATGCTGGCTACACTCTGTGCCTGCAGAGAGATGGTGGCCCATATCTGCCAAGGGTAAAGGAACACCTATGAAAGTTTAGAACTTTGGAAGGCTTTTATGCAGCCATTTTTTACATCATTGTCTGCTATCTTACACATTACCAGTGCTTCCTGTGTCTCCTGTGTCACAGACTAATACTGCTGTAAGGAAACTACCAAGCATGTTTAGAGCTACCCCAGTTACTGCCTCTCATACAGGCAAAATTCAGGTTGGCAGTAAGGTTTTAGTGAGTGAAGGAAGCAGGAAAGAGACCCTGGAATTAGTGGGATATGGCTAGCAGAAAGAGCTGTAAGGTTTCAGGCATGTGTAGCAGGAAGAAGGGGGGGTCTTGTTCTCTTCCCCTTCCTCTTCTCTCCCTTCTGCTACCTCACTCCCCTGGGTTACAGAATTCCCAGGTGGGACCTTGTGATACTGATGCTTACTTTTCTCCCCTGCAGGCACCTCTGCTCATGGTTCTGCAGTTCTGACGGGAAGGAAGTCAAGAAAGGGCTTTGCACGTAACTCTGCTCATACAGGAAGCAGGGTGGAAGAGACGAGCCCTGCCCTACAAGCCGGATGAGGACTATCCTTTGCCTGAGCTTCAGGAAAGATTTGCTCAATGCCTGTCAACTGAACTGGGTCCCTTGGAGTGAGGAAGGGAAAACTCTAAGAGGCTAAACGGATGAGTTCCTGTCGATAACTTGTATTCAAGTAATGCTTTGCAAAGCCACTTTATTTCATTGTAAACTGTACAGACAAACTTCAATAGAACTCCAAACTATGCAAAAGTTAAATGATCTGGACTTCTTAACCAAGGTTGAGATTTAGGTCAAATTTGCTCAAAATACAATTAAGCTGTGAATACTTTTGCCACATCTAGCTAATTTTGATTTGACATCAAAATAATGAAAATATCACATTGCTTTCAAGATGTTCTTGCATTGTAGCAAAAACTTGATGAAGCTCTGTGGTTTTCATTAGGTTTGCTTAAAGATTTAAGCCAACTTCAATCCCTTTATCTGCAGAGGTAATTTAAGTAAGATGAACTCAAATAAAATGAAGAGTCAAACTGTTTTTCTCTGGTTTCTGGGTGGTAACTGCTAACAACTCTTCAAGCCAGTTCCAGCACTGCTGCAGTAAAGCTCCCTCTGAAGTCTCTCTCCTACTGTCCTTAGAGGTCCCCGGGACTTTCCCTTCCAGGCAGCTCTCTGGGGTACTGTGTAATGGATGGACAATCAGGTGTAGCTTTCTTCAAATTTTTTCTGAGTCTTCAAGTTTTGTCAGGAGCACAGATTTCCACAGATTTCTCAGACTATCAGCAAGAGATTTCAGCACAGTAAATAGCCTGAGACTAAACTGACTGTTGCAAACTTTGAAGAAATCCCATAGGGTTGAAAATGGCAGCAAACAGTCTCTTGATGCCAGCCCCTTTCTTAACACAGACTTTTATAGTTCCCTCTTCTACATCAAAAAGGGTTGAGAACCAATGCAAAGAGCATGAAAAGCAGCTGGTCTGTGATTTTGCACATGTGGATCTGGGCTTACAGCACAATTCCACTGACACCTGCACCTGTTGGTAATTCTAGAAGAGTCCACTGAACATATACAGGGCAATGTTTAGGGTATTCATGCAGCACTGCAAAACACCACAGATAATGATGTTTGCAAATAACCATAGAAAAAATAACAGCAATGTGAGTTCACATATGGAAAATCAAGCCCTTGTTTGGAAGTTCAGCCAGCCAAAAAAGCACTTCTCAGTGTGCTGCTGCTCTGTGGGGCTACCAGCAACACGAAATAAGTGAAATATTTTCATAACGAAACTGCACATGTACAACCCTAAAGGCACAGAGTAAGCAGATCTGTTAGGAGATGGAACTCTCTCCGTGATTGTATTCAAAGCAAGCATATGCTGCTACCAGCAGTCTGCCTTCTCAACAAACCCAGACAGCCTCTCATGATGGCCTGGGACCAAAATCAGCAACTTCAGCAAGACTTCTCTTCGGTAAAGCAACAGTCAGAATCTTTTATCAAGATTGGGTGTATTTTGAGAATATCAACTTCAATATTACCAAGATAAAAATAGCAATATTTAAGTGAATGATTAACCACACAGCTTCCAGGAACCAAAACCCCAAACTAAATGTCTTTTTGAAAGTTGTATGTTATCTAAGCACATCGAGATGCCGATGATCAAATTCAATCTATCAGACATGCAGAAGTGTTTTTGAGGAGCATAGAATTGATGCACACTTCCTTATAAGTCTGTCACATTTCCAAACAAATATATATTATCTTTTTTTTCTAAAGAAAAATTGAAGGAGCTAAATGATATTTCTCACAAATAATTTTG
Source organism: Dicrurus megarhynchus (assembly GCA_013399195.1). Lineage (NCBI taxonomy): Eukaryota > Metazoa > Chordata > Aves > Passeriformes > Dicruridae > Dicrurus > Dicrurus megarhynchus. Next base: position 2,296,203 of record VXAD01008436.1, read on the forward strand.
ATTTCGCTACTGTTCTGTTTCATTCTTCCCCTCCTGTTCCTTCAGATTTGTCTCCTGTCTTTAATTTGGAGGTTTCTCAGCTGAGTTAGTGTTATGCTGTGCAAGTATAGCACGGCCTTGATCCTTCCTTTCAGGCCTTCTGGTACACATAATGTAAACAGAATAAAATCAAAAATGTCTTCCCCATCTATACACATCTTCTGAACTCCACCTACTCTGAGCTAGCCCAGCTATAAATGGGCAATGCTCACTTGGCTGGGAGGCAGCAGCCGTGGAAGTGTCACCTCAGCTGCTGTCTCTGTGTGTACTTTGAAGCCACAGTGAGTGTGAGCTGATAGGGCACCAACATCCAGCTTTGATCTTGACCTTTGCCTTTTCACTACAAACAGCTGTGTGTCAAAACCTGTTTACCACAAAGCACGAACTGCGGTGGGTGCATCTGGGCAACTGGAGTCCACTTACTTCAGGTGCAGACTGTGCGGGTATTGTGCAGAACTAAAAAGTCACTTCCGTATCGCATCAGCAAAGAGTCTGTGAGCTTCCCTGGGGGACTCAAAAGATCCCAAATAAGCCACAGCAAATTCCTCTTTCCAGTTTCACAGCTCAGTGCTTTTCCCTCAGATACTGGCAACTTAGAGGACTGCTGCTGGTGGAAAGGAATTAGCAAGAATTCAGGGTGCATGATTAAGGACTTCAGTGACCCCTACAGATGTCTGAAACTGGAGCAAACAGAAGGCAAAGCAGGAATCAAGCTCTGAATCTGGCTAATGCAGCACAGCTAGCAGGGGAACAAGGTCAGCCTAGAAATGCTATGCTCCATGGGCTTGATGCTCCTTTCCTCTTCCAACTCATGGACACCCCTAATCCCAGTACCAAACTGAGCTGAAAGCTGGACAAGATAACTTTGTTACCTGACTCCTGAGATATGACTGATCATTGTAGCAGTGGAAGCACAACTGTCATGGCAATGTCCTCATCATGAGAAATTACAACAGACCCTTCCCCCTGCAATGACAGGTGGGTTCAGAGCACCCTAATATACTCTGGGGCCCCAGATACATTTGGGCCTCCCATAATTATATTCAGGCTTGTGTGTGATGGGTTTTCCTATCCTGGCTATTTCCTTGCATCCTGCAGCATGGGTTTTTCACCTGTGGGTCCCCTCCTCGGATAGAGACAAGGAGTCTCTCAGGGCAGAGGTGCCCTCCTGGAAGAAGGACAGGGCAGAAGCCCCCATTCAGGACCAAGTATCCTTGTGGTAACAACCTGAGCACTGCGATGTGGGGGCAAGGCATTACCAACTCTATGCCGTGTAATATCCTCACACATGAAAAGAGAACGTGCCTGGTGAACTTAGGATAACACAGTCAATAATCTATGTTTTGCAACCATGTCTGTGTCTCTTATGTCAACTGGAGATGTGATGGTGCACAATTATAAAAGTGAGGATTCGGGGTAATTTGTTAAAAAGTCCATGCACAGTAAAACCATATAATTTCTAAACCCTGTGCAGATCAATATTGAGATGGTTTTCTCCCAATGAAATAAAGATCCTGTTTGGTTGGTTTTTAATGGGTGGCACTCTCACGTGCTCCAAGAGTGTTTTCATCAGTGGATCTTTAGTATGTTACTCAGATGGGAAAGACTTCCTCAGTGAGAAAAGCTAGTGGATAACACCAGATATGCAGCCACAGCCATGATTGCTGCTATGCCCTTGTCTTTGCCTGAGTGAGAAGGATGCAGCCAGTCCAGAGTGGCCTTTGAGATGGCCTTGTTGTAGACAGTATTGGTGTTCTAAAAACTGCTTAGACATGTAAGTGGTTTTGGCTTCTGAGAACTGGGTTGAATGATGGCTAAAAACTTCAGTATAAATGCCACTCGTGTGTACTAGAATTACAGAAGATAAGGAAAAAAATATAATCATTATTTTATATTGTATATAAACAAATACTCTCTGTTTATTATGGAAAATTTTGCATATATGTATATACATACATATGCATACATAAATTATTATCACCAGTCTGTTCTGAATGACATATAAATGATTATTTCTGGTTTATGCTTCAAGTAAAAGACCCGAAAAAGTCAGAAAAGTTAATTATTTAAAATCCTGGGTCTATGAGAAGACAGGGAGATACTTACCTTTTTTCCTTTTTTGTTTTTTTTTTTGCATGAATTCCAGATTAGGAAGAACATTACAAATTTGAGGAGGATTGATGTCTGCCATCTTTTTGGTAAAAGATTTACAGGAACAAAGCTGGTGAGCTATATTCTCATAGTATCCTGTTTTAACAGTTCCTGGGGTTATTTCAGTTTCATGAGGCGAAACACAATGTACACTTGAGCAGTCTACACTGGGGAGGTTGATATGGTGTGCACAAAGCCTCTGGGCCTTTGGTTCATCGATCAAATTCTTCGCTTGGAAAAAAGGCAACCTCCTCCCTCCCCCTCCACAGGATGTGGGATTTGAAGGCTCTAAAGCGTATTGCCACAGGTTTTTTTGCCATTATGAAAAAACTTCATTACATTGGTCCTTTATAGAGGGAGGAAGAGTATGGCATTGCCAGCATGATGCTTGGGAAAAGCAGAGTTTCTAGAATGGTGTCAGAACAACAGGGTTAAAACTTGTGATCTGCAGAACAGGATTCTTAATTGCTGCCTAGGAGGATGTTTGTATTTTGAGGAGAGCCTGATTCCTCAACAGGAAGAGATCCCATCAGTGACGAAGAAAACCTTACAAAGGAGAAGAAAGCTTTCAGGACAGGGAAACAGTATTCAGAGCCTTACCAGTACATAGCCTTGGTATGTCCCTGTGTGGCTTGGTATAGATTTATATTTTGAAAGACCTGAAACATGGCACTACAGCTTCCCCCAGGGAGCTATCACAAATATATTCAACCCCATCAATACAGTGGCTGTCTTATATCTCAAAGAGAACACTGAGAATTCTCATGCACTGAAGGACAGAGTTAAAGAGGGACCTCTGCTTTAGGAAGGTGATGCAGTTGCTATTTTGAGACTTGTGGCCTTTAACAGATTTTCCCTCCTCATATTGTCACCTACTCCTGCAAGACAGAGTGACAGTTCCTAATGAGACCAAAAAGGGATTTTCTTCCTACCAGAACAAGGCATATATTATTTGAGTACTGTGTCCAGTTTTGGGCCCCTCAGTTTCGGAAGGATGTTGAGATGCTTGGATGCGTGCAGAGAAGGGCAACAAGGCCGGTGAAGAGTCTGGAACGCAAGCCCTATGAAGAGCAGCTGAGGGAGCTGGGGTTGTTTAGCCTGGAGAAGAGGAGGCTCAGAGGGGACCTTATCACTTTCTGTGGTTGTAGCCAGGTGGGGGTCAGTCTCTTCTCCCAGATGACCAGTGACAGGATGAGGGGACACAGCCTCAAGCTGCCAGGGGAAGTTTAGGCAAGATAATAGAATAAAATTCTCCACAGAAAGAGTGGTTCAGCATTGGAATGGGCTGCCCGGGGATGTGGTTGAGCCACCGTCCCTGGAGGTGTTTAAAAAAAGACTTGATGAGGCACTCAGTGCCATGGTTTAGCTGGTAAGGTAATGATAGGTCACAGGTTGGACTTGATGATCTCAAAGGTCTTTTCCAGCCTAGTTTGTTCTGTGATTTCTCTGTATGTCTAAAGCACGTTGCCTGGGCCATTTCTGAATGCTAGAAATTGACAGAGAGCCTGTGGCTTGTTTAAAGAAAGCTCAACTACTGTGGCCTCTGGCCTCTGGGGATATTCTTTTTTGGGGAAATAATCAGTGCATGTACTTTTACACAATTCTAGCTCAGACTTTGACAGATACTTCAAAACCACAGTGAATGAGAGCCATATTTAACATAAGTCTCTACTACCAATGGGAAGTTTCTCATCTTTTTTCTCAGCTACTTCTTCCTCACAAATGGTGGGTCCCAGGTCTTGACCTCGCTTCTAAAGGGTTTAGGAGGACATGTGTGTATAATGGGAACTAAATTCTTTTTCTTTTACCATTTTTTTTTTTTTTCTATGTATCAGACACAAACACTTCCCTGAGAGAACGGAATCCATCTTATTCTAAGTGTCCTACCATTACACAAGGCTTAGCAATCTCTAGGCTCTTTCTCAGAAAGGGTACAATTCTGTGAGACAGGATGTCACAGATGTGCGCTACACGTATCACCCTCATCACAGTGCATGAGGAACCTACTGAAAGACATGTTGTGCAATAGTTCTGGCGTATGGAAGGGTTTTCACAGCTTTTACCACATGAAAAAATATTCAAAATCCAAAGGCCTTCTGATAACCTAGTGTTTAGCTTGACCATTACTTTACCAAGAAGGAATGTTATGATGGCCTTATTTGCCCTTATTGGTGTCAGCATAACTCACAGGAACTTATTGCAAATTGTCCCACATAAACAATAAACAGTACTTGTTCTTTCCTTGAAGGCAGAAGCAACACAACCCAGGTATAGAAAGTCTCCCACATGCTACATGCAGTACACTGTCCATGTATATGCACCAGAGGGATGTTTTGTGCATCTCTGTGGTGAAGAGGAATTCATGAGCAGCCCCTGAGCAGAATTACTTTAAGTAAGGGCTAGTTTACCATCCCTGAAAAAAATTTAAGCACTGTTACAGATTTTTTTCCAACCATCTGTTCACTGCTCAGCAGTACCTCAGGCAACTTAGCCTACTTGTCCTACCTTTGCTCATGTGGAACAATAATTCCTGAAGGGATGAATAATAGCAGAGCAGCATAAATTATGCCCATTTTTTACTTCCCTCAGGAAATCTAAAAAGCAGTTTCTTCAGAGATGTTGTTCCAGCTGTAGGGATAGTTTATTTCCACTAAATCCTCTTCCTGAGAATGTGAAAATTTCAAGGATTTAACTGATGGGATTGTAAAACCCCAATTTATGGGCAAACTCCAGCACAGGCTTTGCTGCACAGAGTATAGTAAAAGCTCACATTGCTTATATTGTCTTCTGAAAGCATCTCTGTCCAAACATCACACAGCTCTGAGACTTCCCTCCAGCTGCTGAAGTTAGCATGCCACCTCAGCTACTCCTCTTGCTCATCACTTGCTTGCAAGCTTCACTCCCTATCTGCGATTGCAACAACACATCATCAGTAAGGCAAAATTAACCTGTCCCACAACTGTCTAACCCAGCTCAGACCCTCTTCTCTATTTACTTCTTACAGCTGTAACAGTTTCAACTATGTAAACCCTGTCCATGTTGGTAATTGGCTTTTTTAATTCTTGAAAGTAAAAACAGCCAACAGTCTCCCCTGGTAATCTTTTACTTGGCACCTTGTTCTCAAGCACTCTAATAACTCCATCTGCTTTGAAAATGTCACTGGCCTACATCTGTTAATAACCTTTGTCAAGGTTCTTTTGATTTCCAGCATATTCATTCACTCCTTTGGTAAAGGAAGGCCCTTCCCTTCTTATTTTCATTTTCTTTTTCCCCTTCCTTCGCTTTTCATTTCCTTAGGGAAGGACTTTTAAAAGGAAGTTTAAGACCTGGTAGCTCCAAGGCAGAAAACTGGGCCCACAACAGTGGCAAAGGATGTCTAGTCCTGCTGACGAGTGTTACTGGCAATGATTACAGGCTGGTTTCAGGGCTCCTCTCTGAAGGATTTCAGCTGAGTGCTTAAGAGCAGTCTGGACCCAGAATGTGCTCCTACTCACAGCTATCAGAGATTTAGTTCAGCTCTACCTGTGTCTCCCCACTGCTATTTTCAATGGCAATTAGTTTCTGCTCCCACACATGCACTTGGAGTTTAGGTCACTGAGGGAAATCTGTGCTGTTTAGGACACATAAACCTCAGCTCCAACATGACCAAAGGAAGAGTGAGGCGAGTTGGTGGCCAGGCTCCCACGCCACCCAGTGCCTGGCTCTCAGCAGCACCACAGCTTGACCTCACTGGATTCTGGCCCACAGCAAACCACACACAGCTGCAGGTGTGCTCTTGCCTAGGGAGCAGGAATGTGCCTTGCACTCAATATGACACACCAGGGAGGGAGATGATGTAAGACACAGCTCACCCCATTCCCCCAGGTTCTAGAAAGCTGTTTTGCTTATTGACAGCAGACAGCTTCTGCCTTAAAATGAGTGGAAGGTTTAGGGGCAGGATCTGGATCTTGCTTTCAAGTCAGAAAGCTGAAATGGGAAAAGCTGCTGTAGTGGGTGTACTGCCTTGGATTTATAAGGATTTATTTATTTATTTTTTATTTAAGTTTTTATATGAAGTGAGCCCTGGGGAAGTCTTGGTCTAAGCTCTTTTCTCAGGAAGGATCATAATTTGATTTTATCAGGTGACAGTTTCAATCTACTTTTAGAGTGGAGGAGGGGGAATGTGCTCAGATCACTGCAAACCAAATTTCAAACAGGCTTTACTGGCACACACATTGCCAGTTTCAGCTCAGGTGACTCAAGAATCACTCAAACTGAGTCACTATTTCAGTGACATCAATGCTACCTGCAGCAGTAAATTGCTGAAACTTACCAAAATAGTTGTATGATAAAGATGCTTCTGTTTTAACTCATCCTGTCCCTATCATGGACAGCTAATGGATGTTGGCTTTTAGCTGCAGTCAGCTGTCACATTTTCTAACTGGGAGAAGTGAAAAGTGGTGCAGTGACCATTGCCAGGGGCCGGGTGACCTTTCTGTACTGGGAACAGGCAAACTGACAGCAGGCAGGTGCCTCTGACTGTGGCTTTGCTGCCTCTGCCAGCTGTGCCCCAGAATGGCCTCCAGTTCTAGAAACAAAGGGTTTGAGCCAGTCACTTTTGTGTTGCCCACAGCCAGAAAGCACAAGCGTGCCAGCCACCAGCCCTCTTCCCATGCAAGGAGAAGAACAGAGTGAAAATTCTGAGGCTGGGAGTCTGGGTCCAAGCCATCCATTGTGGAATTACTAGAAATTTTCTCAAGTGGAAGCACAATGAGCATAAATTTACTACTCTTATTAAAACCAAAGTAACCCACACCTTTGGGAGGATACTGATCATGTCAGAGCTGTAAGAAGATATGGTCCAGTTCCTTTTATCATTCCTTTACCTCACTTTGATCCCAACACTTAATTTTAGGATGCAGCACTTAGAACAAACTCTCAGTGTGGTGTAGTAGGATGTTTAAAAAACCCTCGCATTCTGTTTCCTTTCTGCTGGGTTCAGACTTTTAGATGAAATCACCCTGAAAAAGATGTTTGTGCAACAGGAAAATGCGGTATTGAGATTATCAGAACAAGGTAGGCAGCAATATATTTCTTGACGTGATTGCAAAAAATGACAAGGAAACCACAGGACATCGGTGTGAATGCAATGGAACAAGGCCATGAGACATGTGTTATGTGCCACAGACATAAAGGTTTGTATAGATTTGAATGAGATTCAATTTAGATCAAAAGGACTTTCAGGGCTTCTTTTCTTCTTTAAGATAGAGGCATGACTTTTGGCATTACACAGCTTGTGGCTATTGAGGCAGATCTGAAGGTAACTGGATGTGGAGCATGCACTTCTGATTTACTAGTACAAATGGCTTACACAGGCATGGAAAGTAAACTGCTTAAAGCTCTTTAAGATCAAAGATGAGACTTATTAGCAGGACTGTCTGGGGAGCTTTTTCTCATCACTTCCTTGCCATGTTAATTTGGTACAAAGGTACTTCCCAACAGACCTATTTGCACAACACAATACCCACATTTTGTAACACATTCCCTGCACTAACATCCGTGCTGTGACCCCCACACCCCCTCTCACTCTGCTGTTGCATTTTGCTTCCTTCTATTTCTCTTGGGTCATAGAATCAAAGAATGGTTTGACTTGGAAGGGATCTTGTAGATCATTTAGTGCCAACACCACTGCCATGGGCAGGGACACCTCCCACTAGACCAGGACACTCAGAGCCCCAACCAATTTGGCCTTGAACACATCCAGGGATGGGCATCCACAGCTTCTCTGGGCAACCTCTGCCAGTGTCTCACTGCCCCCACAATAAAGGATTTCTTCAGCATATCTAACCTAAATTTCCCCTCTTTCAGTTTGCACCCATTATTCCTTGTCCTGTCACTACAGTGCCTGATGAAGAGCCCCTCTCTGGCTTCCTTGCATGCCCCCTTCAGATACTGGAAGGCTCCTCTGAGGTCTCCACTCAACCTTCTCTTCTCCAAGCTGAACAGCCCCAACTTTCTCAGCCTGTCAGTACCAACTGTTCTTTTGATTCCTGTTTTCTTACAGCATCTTCTACCTGCAGGTAGGAAATAACATGACAAGCACACCTGAAACACTGCAGAAATAGGCAATTTTGGTTGCTGTGACCTCATGGCAGAATGGTACTTTGCAGCACATGAAATGCTCCTACATAACAGCAGTCTGCAAGAACTAAAATACATGACCATGAAGTACTCTGACCAATAACTCACAAAAGATATTTTACCATGGTTTTTCTGTATATTTTTCACTATTCCAGAATTCAGTTCAGTATAACTGAGCCCCGAAGAATTTTGTGCTGAAATTCAATGGCCTGTAGGACATCCTATGTCCTACATAGAGATAATTTATTCTGTAGAGCTGGTTTTAGCTAGGAGGCAATATTGTCTCTCCCTCAGAAAGCATCATCCTTCAGTTTTTTGTCAACTTACCAATTTAACACTCATCACAGTTTAGAAACTGCAAATGTAGCTTCTTAAGTATCACTATCAAAGCATCCAGAACAAGACTTGACACATAACTTAGAACATGCACAAACCAGCTTCTCTCTACCTGATGTAGTTGATGGCTCCTTCATGCACTACTTGTTAACTATTTCTTGTTCAGCTGTTTGCCCAGCCCCATAGATTGAAGCCAGGCTCATGGAGCAGACCTTCCTCATTCTATTGCTTCCAACCAAAATTTACAAAGTAATGCCCACTCCTGAAAGCCATGCGCCTCCAAGGGAATGTGAGACAGAGCAGTTGGTCCTTGAAGAGCCTGTTCCTTAAACGTAAGTGCTACAGAAAAGAAGGGAAATCAAGCTCTTATCCTAGCACTTGCCCACTAGCTGTGTATCCCAGTCTCTAATTACAGCTACCTAGAACCTCCTTTCATCCCAACAGCTCTCAGCAATCCTTCAAGTCTCACTCCAGAAAGAGAGAAATCTTCTAATATTTTCTAACTTTCCATCTCAGCTTCTCTCAATCACCTTCTGGAAAGTACTAAACAAAGATGCTTTCCTCAAAGCTTTATCATTTTCTGCCACTCATGAGGTCCTTGCATGAAGAATCTTTGCCTGGCTAACACCAATAAGAAATGCCATAAATGAGCACAAATCATCTGGGCACAGAGCCATCCATAAACAGAGCACAGGCATTACTGTTGAGGAGAAATTATTCAACTTGAATTTTTCTAACTTGAATTATTTCAAAAGAGAACATTTTATAATCTTCTGTTCACAAGTAAAGATCTTGACACAACCAGCCAACTGATTATAGTCTTTCACAGAAACAACACAGGGAAAATTACTTTAAACAAAGAACTCCAGAATGCACTAATACATAATAACCCATTTCTCTCTGTATCTTTCCTTCTGACTTTCTCAGAAAGAAAAGCTACTTTACATACCAGATTCTGCTAGCCTTCAAACTGAGATCATGCTGGCCAAATTAATAGTACCATTCTTGCTTGTACCAGCTATGGTGCAATTCAGCGTATGTGAGTTCTCTAGTAAAACGCCCATACGCTCTGAATTTTTATGTTGGTGCAAGCCCAGATTCTGCATGATGTTCTCTCACTGTGCAGGAAAATCTTTTACACCTCATCTTCTCACATCAAGTTTTTCAAAATAGGTGGCTACATCATGTTTCCCCAAGACATAATGTTCTGTCTTTATCAGAAATGAAACCAACCTGTGGACTGGGTTTCTGGTGAGATGATTAGTATATGGAAGCAAGAGAAAAAGCAGATATGGCTATTCCTCACTAAGTTGTTCCTTTTCAGAGAGTAAATGTTAATAGGGATTTTCAGTACTGAGAGAAAACTGCAAATCAGACATTAAACTATTGGAAATACTTATTTAGAAAAAGAGGTGTACATCACTGCCACATCTAAGGTTTTCCAGTGCGTAACAATATACTAGTTTTTTACAAGAAGAACCTCTCTCTTTCACAGAAGCATTTCATAATCCTAAAACACGTCAGTGCAAAAGCGTTCCAGTTTTGATTTTGAAATGTAGTCACCTTTCCTCTCAGTTAACAGGACTTTCAAGATTAAAATATCTGTTTCAGGTACACGATTCCAAAATTTACTCATATATGCCCATCCCCCTAATAAATATGGCTGAACAGTAAAGATGTCTTTGATAATACTTCTAGGGTATTGTCTTCAGTAAAATTTGAAATATTCAACATTTTTTAAAAAAGAATAGGTCTATAATCTACTCAGGTTTGTCATTGAATTCAAGTTACTCGATTTCAGAAAAACATACGTTTTAATCTCTAAATTCTTTATAGTCTTAACTCTAAATGAAAGGTGTCTTTGCAAATGCACTTTGTTACATATTTAAGGAGAGTGAGGAGCACACAGACACTGAGAAGGAGATTGCATTACTTTGCGCAAATCTGGTCTCTCTTTGCTTTTATTATTAAAATTGTGTCTATTGGAAATAGAGACACTAAGTTGCTATTAGTCTGAAGCAAATTTTTGCTTGGTCTTTTGCAGGTTCATGTATGAATGTTCCTTGTATGTTCTTCATTCTGAGTCTCCCTTATGTTTTGTCTCCCATGTTGAGACCTGAGTGACTTGAAAGGTTTACCACATTAACTGAATTAATTTGATTTCTTTAAATGGATGGAATGTAGAATTTCTCTAGCCTGTGTCTGCTTGGAAGACAAAAAGTTGTGTTTGATTAACATATGACATCCAGAAATATAACTGCAGACTGATTTCAAAACACCACGAAACAGTGAAATCCTACCACTTCTTTTGAAAGTTTATTTTACTGGTTGATCACTTTCAGAGTTAAACTCCTGAACCTTTATAAGTGTAGGTAAATTCTTCTGGTCAGTCTCATTTCTGAGTTACTGCACATGTGCCAGTGCTACATGGCTCTCTTGCTGTCACGGTGTTTGGAATTTGGGACTGCACCTTGAACTTGCTCAAACCTTTTGTGAGTACTGATCCATTGCTTGTATTGTATTAGCAAATAGAGACACCAGCTAAGATTTCACTGACAGGTGCACAGTATATGTCTGTTTCTGTGATGAACAGCCAAAATGCAAGGTGTGAGAAAAGTCTTTCCTCTTTTTACAGATGAAGAAAAAGGAATTTACAAAGGAGTAAATGAAGATCAGAATTTGGCCCTGAAACTTGCCTGAGAGGAACAAGAAGTTTGTGGGAACTGAACCCAGAAAGCAAATTCATGTCTAAAAAGCTCAGAAGAGAGCCAAACAACTCATATTTATAACAGATTAGAGCTCCTGTCCTAATTCTGTTTTCTGATACCCAGCTGCTTACTGCCTCATATCCTGCAAACTTAGTCTGTGCCTTGATGCACTCCCACATACATGGCACCAGACTGACACTGCTTGTGTCGTTTCAGTCTAAGCCAATTACAAATTGGGAAGCTTTTAGTCAGCAGCTAATGTGATATTTCCACTGTCTTTAATGGATATGAACAATATATGTTGTGCCTTGTTACATACATTTTCTTTCTTTGCCAGCAGAAGCATTTCTGTGACCAGAGTACTGTGTGGCATGTTGATTCTGTGTGAGTGTTTGGTGACAAGCTGAATCAAACTCACTTTCTCTGGGGTCCTGCACAGAATTTTACCTTTTGGTTCAAATTTTCACTAAGTCCTTTCCTGAGATCCTTTGATCCTCTTTTTCATGTTTTGTCCTGTGACATCTCAAGTAAAACAGTACAGCTACTGTCTGCTATGGCTCTTGGCTTATCCATCTAATTATCTAAACCCTGAAATTGTAGAATGTTCTCTTACTTGGCTCAAGATGGATCAGAGACAGACCTAAGTATTGGTTTGTAAAGCAGCCTTAATAGTCTTCATTTTGGCATAGCATATTTGACTTTTAATAGGTATTGCTGTTTCAATCTTGTGTTAGTTTCGCTGTGGTATACAGAGGGTATTTCCACAAATCACATTATTTAAAACAGACAGGTTTTTTGCTTGCTATGTGGTAGATTTGCATATATCACTCTCGTCAACTATAATGAAAGTTACACATGTAAAAACCATGGTGGCAGATTGTGATAAGGCAGATTTGACACACATCACTCTGCAGATAAGGGTGCTACAAGACATTGACATTTGTAGTGAAATGCTTTGAGGAAGGACTGGATATAATTGATAATGAGATGCAGATGGCTGGAACAAACTGGATGCCAAAAGGTGACCAGCCTTGGAAGAAAGTTTGTGGCAGAACCCATCCCATAGAAAAGAGCAGACATAGAAAGGACAGGCCTGATTTGCTCCTCTATCCTTACTGCAGAATAAGTGTTACTGAAAGTAGAAAAGGACTGGGGAGAAAACAACCCCTTCAAGATCAGAAGATGGGGTTGGAAGATTTGACAGCAGCACGACAGTTTGCCTGTTTTCTTCTTCCCATCTCCTTCCATTTCACAATGGGAATCTTTGAGTGCCTGGTGAAGGTTCCCATCTTAAACACACTATGTCTTTAATGCAGGGTTAACAAAAAAGTAGCAAGTGGTTATTGAAATGTCATACATCATTTCCCATGCCACCGGCACGAAGAATTCTTTCTGTCTTTCTGTTAAAGAAATGGCATCCTCTATTTACTTGAATGGCAGACATTACTTTCCCCTAGCTTCTACTTTAAATAGTTTCAGATATAACTCAAAGATGGTTTAGAACTGCAATGCTGATTTCCTTGCCACTACCTGATGATTAGTCATACAGTACAGATATTGCTTATGAATAATCACAAGTGACCTTGAGAGCTAGCCAAGCCTGTAGCAGACTCTGTTTGAAAATACAGCCCACTCAGTTAACTGAACTTGAAATGGGGAGCCTGCGACCTGCCTGAAGAAGTATAGTTATCATCTGTAAATGAACTAAGCCAGGGATTTGAAATCTTCAAGAAACCTTAAAGACAGAAAAAAGCTTCCAATGAAATCTTATAATCATCAAGCCTGGGAGAAGGCTTTAGATGTAAGCTTATGACTTGTTTGCTACATAATGTTGATTTAATAAGCTTCTCTCTATTCCATTAATGTCTTTTAATGGTGGATTCTGCTGGCTCGCAGACTTCTTTCCTCTGCTTAAAGAAAGTGGAATCTAAGTGCCTGTTACCTCAGAGAGATGCAACTGTTTCTTTTCCATATATTACCAGAGACAATCTCTTGCATCAAGAATTGATCACCGTTCATCGGCATTTTTTTCAAACAGCTAAAACCAGAACTATTAACTGCAGAAAGAAACCAAATGACTCGCTAGGAGATGACCAACTGCAGGAAAAAAGAATGGGAAATACACCAAGCTGAAATGTGGAGAGAACCACACTTTCTGTTACATCTTAAGGACCCTGTTGTTCATAACCAGAAGGGATCTTGAAAAGCCAGAACACAAAGATGTAGGTATAAGATGCCATGAATAAAGATTACATAGGTAGAACAAAGAGGTATACAGTCTTCTTCCAGAGGTTACCCATGTGAGCTGATGAAATGCAAGGCCTCTCAGTGCCACACAGTGGAATCCAAAGAAATTCGTGCCAGAGGACCCTGAATGTCCTTTGCAAAGCCGCAGCCGCACGTGAACTGAGCTGGGCCACACTAATGGCCAGGCCCACGGACCCAGGTGAGCCCTCGCTCGGGCAGCTGCCCCCGCTGTGGCGGGGCCTGGCACTCTGCAGGGGACAACACGCTGCCTGTGCTAGCAGCGGTGCCAGCATCCCTTGGCTGTGCTCCGCTGTGCCGTGCCACACACCTCAGCTGGGCGGCCGGCAGACCTGCCGCAGGCAATCTGTTCAAATCTCATTTGGCCAACACTCCTCTGGTGCCCATCAATAAATCCTTGAAATAAGTCTTTTTGCGTAGTTGAGCGAACTCCTCATTTCCACTTCTTGCCAAAATAATCTATTCTAATCTGCTTTTAACGTTGTCCCACTGCTATCTCACAGTTTTTCCCGCACCTCGTCTCCATTTTCCCCCCACAAGAGGGCACTAACACTGCATCCTTTGAGGAGTTTTATTTCCCAACGAAGCGTGCCTCAAAGGAAACCGGTGGAGAGAAGCCAGAGGGACCCAGCATAAGATTTCAGATCTAGAGCAATTCCCTTCCCCCCGGGGCTCCACTGTTTTAATTCCAAGGTTTTGATTCAGAAACATCTCTGGTAACAGCAGCATGAAGCCTCTAATAGAAGACAGTTGCATAAAGCCACTAATAGGATATGGTAGTTCACAGGCATATATTTGATTTTATTTCTGTTTTGTCTCTTGGCCTCCGCTTCAAGCAGTGAGACTATAAAAAAATATGGATGTCTCTGGAATTAGAAACCTTCATGGACCTTAAGAGAAACCAGTCGGAGAGCTGAGAAATACCAGACACCAAACATCTCTTGAAATAAAACATACATGAGACAGCCAAGAGACAAATCCTATTCAGGGAAATCAGAATGAAGTAAAAACACAACTAAAATTGCCATAGGATGGGGAGAATCTAGTGAATAGAGAACAAGCTAAAAAAAGCCCTTGTACTGCATAACCTGACACAGTGACAGCTATGGATGAGACAAGATAAATATACAGAGAAAATGAAAATCAAGAAAGGAAAGCACTTACCTACTTAGTGTGGTCTATGGGTTTATGCTTGCAAATACAAAAATAATTCTAAAGAAAGGAAAATTTAGGCTAAGTACCAGAGAAGCTTTCTGTACATGGCAGAGAGCCCACATGCTCTCATGCAGGCAGTGAATGACCACATTTGAGCCACTAATTTGGTTCCCTTATTCTGGAATTTATAAATGCAGGGCTAGCCTCCAGGGACAGGACATAGGTACCAAGATGGTGTTACCTGGCTTCTGCTAGAGCTTTAGTTTACTTAATCTACTAACAGACATATTTTTACACAACTCTGTGATCGGGGGATTATAAGAAACCCCTGTCATGCTCTTTCCTCCCCTCTCCTCCTCCACCGGCTGCACACAGCACTTTCTCAGGTAAAGGCAGAACAGTTTTCACCAAGTCCTGTAACTTGAGAAACAGAAGTGATGAAACCAATATAAGATTGTGTTAAAACAGATAAAATAAATAGCTTCTTTACAAAACACATAGAGCATTTCTGGTATTTGCTACCACAGGAGGATTTTGATGCTCAGGGAATACAAGGGATATGGACTGCAGACATTGGCCAAGCTTGCATTGTCTCCTTAAACAACTACTTTTGCTGTTACTCCTGGAGAGAGAACATGGCATGGCAGACCACTGGTCTGGCTCGGGAGTGTACTTCTATATCCTCGTGTTCCTCCCTTCCACTCTTCTGATTTAGGCAGAGCTATAACAACCACAACTTTTAATGGTACGATCACTCATCAACTGTCTAGAGGCTGCATAGAAAGAGGGCACCTTGAAAAGTTGATTTGAAAAAGGATTAGAGAGTATCCACAAGTCTCTCAAAGCCATCACCTTGCAGGGGGTCCTGAGGTTCTGGACACAGAAAACCTGCTGGAAAATGCAGCCTGAACTGTTGTTGGAACCATTTGCTGTCAGAAGATGCAACTCCCGCAAGCCAAATACCCTTCACCAAACTGCATCAATTTGACTTCAGTTTATTTTGGCAAACAAACAAAAGGGGGAAGGGCAGGTACTCTTGGTATTGTCCAAACATCCCATTCCAATGTTTTTTGAATGAAGCCTTTTTAGTTTTCCTTGTTTTGACTGAGCTTCAAGAACTGTTTTTTAAAGTACAGCATATAAAATAAAAGAAACAAATTCAAACTTTAACGTGTAGTAGTCCATGGATTCTGAATCACTTTGACGCTTATGGAACATGAAATTTCACTACACAGTGAAGGAATTAATATATCCAATTTTGACAGGCATAGCAGTAGTAAAAAAAAGAAGGTAATGTTTATTATTCTATGGTATAGGAGTAGCCATCATGTCCTCACTGTTTTCATCATATGAAGGTTTCACTAGAAAAACTCACAAAGGGAGGTGTCGTGTTTAATGCTGTAAGGAATACAGAGACAGCAGACACAAGTCTTTCCAGGGGAAGGCCTCAGAAGAAACTCTCCTGGACTTTCCAAGGCTCTAATTTTCCTAACATACATAAAGGGATCCCTTTCAGGACCACGTATTTATTGCATGGAGACCAAACCCTATGATTGCTCTTCATAGGACTAGGCAAAGAAATTAGTTCTGTTAGAAAGAATTAAATAATTTAGAAAATCAGTTCTGCAAGAGGACTTCAGCACTGGCTGAGAAAATTCAGTTTGTGGATCAACTTTTTGTGTGGCCTTATGTAGGTCATGTAATGAGGCCTGTAGGTACTGGCAGTGATGGGCAGACCACACCAGTGTGGTTGCACCCAGGCACAGACATAGCCCATTCCACCAAACAACCCCATTTTCTCTGTCAGGCTTAACATCTACTTACCTGTGAGAAGGGTTATTTCCCTGCCTTATGAGGAGGAGGGGGAATAACATAGGAGAGACAAAATCCACTAACAATTCTGTAGTATTCAAATACTGCTGTAGTGTAGGCGGTAGGAACAGAGCTAAATCGTTATCGTACTTACTTACACCTACTCATGGACATACTGATTCATACTGTGAGTGTTTGGAGAATACACTGGATTGTACTTACTTTCTGTTACAAGTAATAAACTGGTGTTTGAATCTAGCTCATCCTTCGATGGTTTTTCATGTACCTCTTCTCTATTGAGGTGTATTTCTTAAAATGACTCTTTTGTAGCCTTTATTCTGAAAGCAGCTTTGAATAGAAACTACTGGAAGTGGTAGTGGTTGCTGTACTAGTTTTCCACACCTTTTACAAATCAGTCCCAGGTTTCACATTAAACAGTTCCATTCCCTGTTTTTAAGGCTAAGCAGACAACTTTGTTCAAATGACTACCGACAACCCAAGCTGCCTAAAAGGATGTAAACAGAAAAGGCTTTTGTCCCAGGCTCATGCTATGGGATGTCACTGAACAGAAAGCCAGTTACACTCAATATTTTGCAATTTACATAAATTACAGGAGTTCTGTTTCTTTGTTTGTTTGCTAGGTTTTTTCTATTACTTCATAGTAAAATTTTCCTCTACAGTGGTTATTTGTGGGTCATAATGGGAGGCTAAAATATGTAAAGTGGGGAAACAGAAGTCTGGAACTGTCATATTAAAACACTTACCATGTTCCATGCATTAGCACAGTAAATGCTGTAGAATTTAAATTGTCTGTGGACTCAGCACTGACAAGGTGCCAGAAATCTGCAAGTTCTAATCTCATCTTCGCAGCTCTAGAAATAGGCATAAGAGAATTAACTCATCATGCTTTATTGCTTAAGAGCATCTATAAACTAAAATTGTATTTCAGATATTCTTCCATAATTGATTCACAGTTTTACTGCAGTTATTTTCTTAATGGCCTTTCCAGGCAATAACTCTTAATACATAAGCCCGTCCAAAACATGGAAACTTGTTTCCTAATTCATTGCTGGAAGTATCAGGACAGGGAACATGTTCCCAGTGAACAAAACTCCTTAACATTTTAGCATGAATTTTTGCTTGCCCCACGATTTGCTAGCTGTACCCACACAAGTGTTTCTTAAGCTCCTTTTGGTGTCAGAACTCATTACAAGATCCCCCGCCTAGAAGACGTTTCCAGCCTTTCCCCTTTTTTCATTTTTCTTTTTTAGAAAAGTGAGATAATACTTGAGAAAGATGCTGGATCAAAAAGCCCTCAAGTCCTTCTCGCTACACTCCAAATCCCATGTCAAGAAACACTCATCTCTCCTCCCAAGCATGACTCTTAACCCTTTGTCTAATAAAATAATTGAAACCGGCTCCCGGGCTCTCCTGTGCTCCTCCATCTCCCTTGAAATTCTCAAATAGGATGCCCGGTTGTTGCCCTTTGAACCCACAATGAGCCTATGGAAGTCAAAGCAATTAGTTTAATACATCTAGAGAGCACAGAAGTTCCTCTCATGTCTGGGTCTGAGCCTGCAAGGAACTGCACATCCTCAGCTGCCTTTGACTCAGAATGTCTAAGCATTTCCGAGAAGACCAAGACTAGCTGAAATGAAAGCTCTGGATGGAAGAAGACTGTTGATATTAAAGGAATGATAAAGCAATTTTGCGTTAGTAAAAATAGGAAAGGAAATTCAAAAAATGTAGATGATGGTATAGAATGATAACGAAAAGATGAATTTAATAGCAAGAAATGTTACAGATGGGGCCTGAAATAATGGGGCTGATAATAAAGACAGAGATGGAGCTAATGCTAATTCCCAAGATATCAAGCTTGGTAATAAACCTGTTAGTAAAATTCAGCCTCATCAAAGCAGAAGTGAAATTGTAACATTTAAGTCTAGGTAGAATTATATATTGCCATCTCATGGGAGGGACAATACAGGTACGTGTCACCACTGGCAGCACTTTTCTGAGAGAGAGGAAGAGAGGGGAAAGAGGAGTTTAAATCAAAACACCCAAGGTCCTTCTCTTTCCCTCCAAGACACTAACTGTTGCATGGGGAGAGAATTTGCAAATGTAGGTCCCAGTTTCAGGGAAGCGGAATGCCTGCCAGGACCCCTTGTGTCCTGTAAACCTGAAAGAGTCTCTCTCCTCTCCCAGGGAACCTTTTAACCACACCAGATCTCTGTCTCTCATAAGGAGCTGCTGCTTCCTTATGTTCTTGTGTCTCCTGGATTGGGAGAGAGCTGCTGAGATCTCAGAGGATTCCTCTACGTGTTACTCCTGCCACCAGAGGAAGAATGCCTTGCCTGAAGAGAGCAGTCATCTTCACAAATTAAGAAACAAACCTCACAAGTTCAGGGTTTTCCCAAAATAACAAAATGTAAGAGAAAGGGACAAAGACATTCAGAGAACAGGGTTCTGAAGACAATTTTTGAAAAATCTGAACACATCATTGTACTATATTTCAAACTTCTTGTATTTTTTCAAACTTTTATTGTACTTTCTCCTGTATGCTTTTTTGAAGAAGCGAAATAAGATGGTACTAAAATTTTAAATAGAAATTGTAAATTTTTTAAATGCTCTGCCACCTTCCCAAGAAAACAGGGTGCAATAGTAGCGTGTTTTAACAAAAAAGTGACTGTTTGACTTTCAGAACCCATTTTTCCAAACTCTTCACTTCCTGTCCACATCACTGTTCAGAGAAATCGATTTTCCTCCACAGATAGATGTGCTTTTCATATCTACTGCTGTCTTTTTAATTGCAGTGGCTGTAGCATTAGGTCAGGCTTCAGATATTTGAGTTATAGGAGTTGATTGTAGACTCTTAACTAACCTGTTGCATAAATTCTGATTCAGCAATATATTATATGCTGGATTAATTCTTCACATTAATGGAAATACAGCTTTTAATGCAGTTGGAATACAGTGCTGTAAGTTTTGATTCAGCAGCAGATTATGTGCTGAATTCATTCATAATATTAATGGAAGTTTTAAGTGCTGTTGGAAGATGTCACGGGAAGATTTTTTATTTTTCACTCCACACTGTTTTAAAAAATACATTTGAAAGCTTTTTAGACATTGCAGCACATCCAGATGACACAGCAAATAGATGCAGTTCTGGTTAATAAACCAAAGGCCTTCTATTCAGGTACCCTGAAATGTCAGACCCATGTCAGAGTCCCATGGATCTAGCTTCACTCTTCTGAACCCTGAGCAACTGTGGGACCACATTTAGCAAAAGGATTTCATGGGCCTGGTGGCACATCTAGGTTGGCCAGTAAACAGAAGCTTCACTTTTTCCACACTCTGCCTTCTTGGAAGGAAAAAAGATGCAGGGCCAGTACAGAATCTACATAGTACTGAGAGGAATGACAGAAAACACTGTGGTCTTGAAAGTGTGGTCTTGAAACACCTAACAGTAACCTGTGAAAAGTGTCCTTTACTCTCCACAAGCTACTTTGCACTGGGTCTGAGACTACTGTAGTCTTTTGGAAGAGGCTTCCAATGTGGAATGTTTTAGCCCCGAAGGCAGGGTCTGCCTAGCTAACACCATGGTAAAAAAGCTTAAAACCCCACTATAGGACAAATAAGATTTCCCCCAAATGTCCCATATTCCCAGACTCTCATTCCTTCCTGCAAAAGCACCTGAAGACTTGCAGCTGCTCAGCTTCTTCCTCTCTAGCACTGCACATTCATGGCTGCTCAGAAACCCATCAGACGCCCCAGCTCATTGAATCAGAGGAGTGTGGGATTTTCTCTCTCATACACATCATGATAGTCATTGTGTAGAGGATATTAAAATTAGGAGCCACCTGCATGTGGTTTCAGAACAATCCAGCTGAGCTTGCAAGATAGGAAGAAGGGAGTATGGGTGTCTGCTGGGGCTCAGATATCCCCAGAGTATGAATGTATAGAAGGTAGTTATGAAGTGTATTGATCCTCTTGCTAGATGCTGGAATAAAGCCCAGACCTATGCAGACTGAGAACAGGATCTCAATTTTGTGCCAGCAGAGCCACCAGGATGGCTGACTCGGAAATTTGGATCAACTGATGGAAATGTGGACATCTTGTTATCACAAATACACCATTTGGATAGAGTTTTTCAAAGTAAAGCACACAATAGCTTCTCAGTATTGTAAAAGCCTGCATACTACTATCTCAGCCTGAAGGTGAAGTTCAAATTGCATTGGAGTGTAAATCAGCACACCAGAGATGACTCAGTGGACACTGTAGCTCTTGAGAAGCAGCATCCTGGATGAACTTACCCTATTGCAACTGTCCCAAACTCTTCAGAGATACAGGCATTTACAACAGCACATTTGTAAGAGGCTTTAATCACTGCTAAGATTACTGCTAAACATGATTGTGTCACACTATGTATTTTTGCTGACATCTCATTTCCTCTCTCGTTTTGTGGTGAAGGTATAGACAGGGTTTATTATCAAGTCATCCTTCCTGTGGTAACAGATGGAAGTAACAAAAACAAAGAAGCACACAAAAGGATTATTAACATCTATGACAAGCTTCTCGATACTCTGGCCATTAATTCTGAGCACTGCAAGCTGGAATGTATTATCACATCCAAATGCACCCAATCTCCAAAGAAGGAAAAATAAATAATATGAAGAACGGACATATGTTCATACAATATTGATCCAGAAAGAGACATAAAGTATTTGACAATGGATACAACACTAAAATATTATTAGGATTAATAAAGTTTTTCTTTAAAAAAATTACATAAAATTCACTAGTTTTATGGATAAGCACTTGATTTTACCCCTGTTAGGTTTCAGCTGCAGAACCAAAAGGTTGCTGCTGAACAATGGGTTATTACCTGAGCAGTTGCCTCCTGCAGCTGTAAGCTCAAAGCCTGCTTTTGGATAAAGAAAGAATTTGGTGATCCTAGCTCTGTTTCTCTTTTTATGTAACTCATAAAACACACTGACAAACTGGCTGTCCTGTTGCAAAAAACCCACAAGATTGGATTAACAAGATTCAAGGTTGAGGTGCAGTGGCTGAACTACAAGATGAAGCTTGTACAGAACATGCATTGTGTCTAGTTCAAACCAGAGCAATTAGCTGTTCACTTTCATGACTATTAAATGCACTCATAATTAAAATTTAAAAGTCTGAGGTCTATACTCTTTTTTCCAAGCTCCAATTATGAGTAATAAGATTTAAGTTTAAGTTTAACTTGTCTTTTAATAGAGGGTAAGGAGCCCTTATAAATCAGTCAAATAGAAATTGCCATTGAAGAGCTATTACTGAAGAATTGCTGTCGAAGTAAAACTAATTAATATCTGTCACTGCAAAGAGTTAACTACAGAAAACTTTCCTGCTTAACTACCAGCACTATTAAACCACCAGGACTTAACATCATCAAAAGAAAAAGTAGGAGAGAACACACTGTTTCTTTTGACATCAGCTTTTATCTTCTGCTCTGGCAAGATTCTGAAGTCTTTTTTTCACGAAATCTGACCAGACAGAACCGAAGCCAGGTCTGGCTTCCCCAATTAGCTCTGGTAATGTGGTGTCCGATCACGTTCTCAAAGGGTTTCCCCTTAACCGAACTTTTGGATCACAAAATTACAAAAAAGAGACAAGCTCTATAGAAACTAAGAGGTTCATAAGTTTCACTGAAGAGACCCGGAGATGGCTTTGCCACCTTGGGCCCAGGAGTGCTAGCGAGCTCCTGAGATCACACAAAGTGGTCTCAGGTCTCCTCCGTGGCTCGAAGCACGCATCAACGCATGGGGCTGCTGGAAATGGACGAGCACTATCCCTATTCAACAGTCAGAATCATGCTTGCTCATTAGCTTCGCTCCCTGGTGATACACATCTATTCCAACAGACACTCATGACCTCACACCTACGTATTACTGTGGCAAAAGAGATCTTGGAAGACCAAAAGCACAAAATTTGATGCTGCCTGGTGCAATATTTTCTTTTTGGCTTTGGGTCATCTTCTTAACAGTAACTGCAGATTCTTATTAGTGGAGCACTTAGTGGATGAGTTTTATGGGTTAATCCTTCAGAAAGCATTAGATTAATCTTCCCAGGGTCTGTCCCAGTCCTGAAAACATGCAACAGCCTCTCCAAAGAAAGCTTTGATTGCTTATTCATAAATCTCATCAGAGATTATCAGAAATGTTTGTAATGTGAAAATTAAGGCCTGAGCAAGCTAGTATAATTTCAAAGCTGGTCCTGCTTTGGGAGGGAATCAAATCAGGTATCTCCAAATGTCCCTTCCAATGAAGATTGTTCTCTGTTTCTATGATCATGCCTTGCATTCCACTGCACATGCACAAATACATGACAGTAAATGTATATAACTGGATCAGGCCATAATCAACCTTTTTTTTTTTTTTTTAAAAGAAGCAATCCCACTTTGATTGTATCATTTTTATAGTAACTTCCCTATGATAGATTTCCTGAAAGGATATTGTTATCAGCTGTAACAGCAAATCATGTATCCCAAGTATTTTCCTGACTTGAACAAATGATAAAGTTCAGATTTCACTTGAGCTCAACACAGCACACCTCCACTGGATATTCTTTGTCTCTCCTGCTGTCCTTTTGCATGGTAAGTATTCATATTTTCCACGGCCAATAGCAACCAGTGCAGGATTTCAGGGTGGTAGCTGTCTCCCCTCCTTTGGCACCAGGGTGAGGAATCAGTACACACTGCCATTTCTCCAGGGCACCTCAGATCCAGTCAGGTGTTGGCAAATTGGAAGGAATTAAAAGAGCAGGAACAAATGTGATTAAGTAACA
Source organism: Dicrurus megarhynchus (assembly GCA_013399195.1). Classification (NCBI taxonomy): domain Eukaryota; kingdom Metazoa; phylum Chordata; class Aves; order Passeriformes; family Dicruridae; genus Dicrurus; species Dicrurus megarhynchus. The sequence goes on from VXAD01008436.1 coordinate 2,319,614, forward strand.
GAAATGACTTTATGATGAGAGATAAAAGACCTCAGGTTAAAAAGTTTGGTCAAAATTTGACTAAGGAAATGGATATTTAACTACACTTGGTATGGCTTTCCTTTCACTTTAAGAAGGCATAAAGCTCAAAAGAGAAAAGTGTCAATCTACAAAAGCCTAGAGAAATAGTCCAAAATAGTCCAAGAGCTGCTGAAGGGAACTGACTAAAAAACAAAGACAGAGGTTTTTTAGATGTGCAAACCAAGATAATGCCATTTCTTTCAACTTCTTTATAACAGCTGAGGATCCTGGCCTGCCTGATTTTGATCTTGACACTTGTCTGAGACCATGTTTTCCCAAATTATCTCCACTAATAACCTGACTGAGAGTAGTTAGGTTAAGGAATGCAGAGTAATTCAGTTTTTGTACCTAGCCACTCTTTTAACATCCCTGCTGAATATCTGTACTTCTGGTAACAATTGCACTGGTGATCATATTTTTCATGAAAATGGCTAGCTGTCCCCTAGAAACTGGAATAAGATGGTCTAGGTGATTTTCAGGAGAAATGCCTGAAAAAGGACACCTGAGAAACTGCAAGTAGTCTCAGCAAAGCAGGGATGGAAGTCCCAGCAAGTATCAGAGAAACTGAACTGAAAAGAGCATTGGTGGATTTTTTCAGTGAAAAAAATATGGTAAGAGGTCCTAGAGGGGCAAGTAAACTGGACTGTGTTTGGTTGGGGAGGTTAATAGAAACCTCGTCTTAACCCATCCTCCATGTCATACACCCACACCTCAGGCTGCAGTGCCAGTGCTCACCAACACAGCTTGTGGCCTGATGGTTTGCTGCAGGTTGGACTTGCTGCTCCCTTGCCTTCAGTCTGGTTTCCTGAATCTTTTTCCAGTTCAGAATTAATTTGGGGAAATTGCTTCATCTGGAGAGCTCTAAGAATGGGACATGCTCAGCCTTCCTACACATAATCTCTACATTTCATATCTCACTAACAGAAATCTCTTTAGGAGGTGACAAACCAGGCCAACCTCCAGGTCTGCTATGTCATTCTCTGTTTGAGGCAGTCCAGCTAACTGGGACAACAAATCATGCTTTGGCTTTGCAGTTTTTAGCTGACCACTGGAGAGGAGCTGAGACACCTGCTGCACTTCTATGTCTTGGACATGAATTGCTATAGAAGCAACGATTAGCTAATTCATTGTGTTGGATGAACATTCCTTAGATCTCCCAAGAAAAAGGAGTATTTTTCTTTGCTGTTCGTAATAAAGACACTCAAAATGCTGTACTGTTAGCAGTTACTATGGTAACTGCTGGCAATTTATTTAAAAAATGAGAAAGACTCATTTTTTCACTGGTTACCTGATTTAGTTTGGTTTTCTTCACTTGCAATCTGATATTACATGTGAAATGGCTACCAAATACTCTTGTCATGGCCACCTCAAAGACCCAGTGATCTACTAGGACAGATCTTGACTGCTGATCTTGAACTGAAGTTTTATTGACTTCAACAGAACTACTTGGAAAGGTAACCCAGCAGGATGAAATTTTAAAACCTCTGCCTTTTGTATGCCTACTTCAATTTGTTGTATTGAGAAAACAACACAGCTAGCTCTTTGTCAGATAAAGGTCTGCAGTTAGTTTCAGATACAAGCTCACCGACTTGAATCTGAAATTGGGAGTGAGCGTTTGTTAGTACCCAGATTAGTTATCAGATTTTCAGTAGTAAAACAACCTCATTCATTGTTGGGTTGATAGTTGCCATTATGTTTAAGGTTGTGACTACCTGTACAAAACACACAAAAGCTGGAAACCTCTGATCTTTCCATCTCTCCTCATCTGTATTTTTCTTTATATAAAAGCAAAGCCGTTTAATGCCGGAAGAATGAGTGCCATTCCTCATTCTGGAAAAAAACCCCAAAAGCTTGTGCCTTTATAACCTGCCAAAAGAAAACACCTAACTTAAGTTCTAGTCCAAATTCTGCAGCTGGATCCAACTTCATGTAATAGAGGGAAACATAGAGGCAGAACTAACTTTAATGACAAAGCAGCCTGTATGCATGTGAAACTATTTTACCGGTTTTACATTTTGGGAAGAAATATAATGATCATTCTGTGCTACATGAGTCTTTTATGCTATGAGCTTCACCAAGACTATAAAATACATTTCTACTGAAAAATACAGCCTTTTGTAACACGATAACATTTGGGAACCATCAGCAGCACGAATGAAGTACTAGATACAGCCTGTGACATCAAGAACAAGGAAAGCCAAACAGTTCAAATCAAGGCAAAGAAAATGCCAAGAGACAATGTAAATTCATAGTTAAAAAGGACAAACTGGCAAGCATCCTAAAGTGGTATTACAAGGGGAAGGAAAACTGGCACAACTTCATGGAAATTAAGTAGTTGTTCTTGGAAATCAACTAGGATACATGGCATGGAAACATAAAATGATAAGAACTATTTGGCATTTGAATCCTATTTATAAATAACCTCCCATTTCTACTTTAATAAATCAGGCTGCTTTAGGAAGTGCTGACTTTGTACCTTTTGGCTTTATCAACATTACTTCAATAATGTTTAGGAAATAAACTTCACAGGAAAACCTCGGGTGTTCAATTAGTTTTATATGTTTTAGGGTAGGAACTGAGATAATTAAATTAAAAGGATAATGGTGGCTTAATGCTTTGTGGCTCACATGAGATTTATACATTCCAATATAACCTCAAGCTGTACATATGGCATTAGAGAGGAAAAAAATGAAGGAAAAAGAAAAAAGAAAAGGTTCCTTATTGGAGGAACAAGAGTGTAGTATGGAATTTGACTGCAGTGGGCATTTTCTGGCTTCTCAGGTTTTGTTGGTTTTTCTTCTGTACCAGTGCTTAGTTTGGATGAAGCGACCAGGAAATACGGCACATTTAAATGCCATCTTTTCTGCTGCCCAACCCTCTGAAACCATGAGCAATGCTAACTGAACTGAACAGCATTGGAACACATTAAGACTTTGCAAGATTCATTTCCTCCCTATGTTAATTATGCTCAGAGGGAATACAGTGCAAACCACAAGCCTGGAAAAGCTTGCAAAAATATGTGTCCCTCTCTCAAACTGCAACTGCTAAAACCAAGGGGTTTAACTTTTGCTGTGCAAACTCTGGGATTTGGGGAGGAGTGAGGGCTGGAGGATGTGGACATGGCAGGGGAGCAAGGGAAAGGGAGTGGGCTCATGCTGGGTGATTTGGAGCTTTGCAGCTTCAATTTAGCAGCCAAGGGTGGCTGTTTTCCCATCTCAATCTCTGGCTACAATTCAGCCATGAATTCTTCTTTGTGAAGAAGGGCCCCTACTCTGAGTGCACCCAAAAGTGTGCCTGTCGAATTTCTGGGGAAATCTGGAAGGAGCTAGCTGAACTGCAATCAAACAGTGAAATATTTTAAAGTTTTAATTTCACATAAGCATGCTTTTTAAAAGAATACAGTTTTCAGAAAAGAAAACCAAAGGGAAGCTTATATCTCTGAAGACCTCAGGGCAGGAAAACAAGCTTTATGAATCCCCAGTGTGCTCTACGGTAAGCTGGCTTCCTTTTCCCTCTGAGGACTGAGCATGGTACTAGACCAGCTGGGTGTCTCCTGGAGGCCTTTGACTGCCTGTGCCACAACCTACAAGCTTCAAGAACATACAAGGAAACTGGCCTGATGCATTTGTGGCTGCTCAGCTCTTTCACTTTCTCAGGGCAAGAGTGCCTCTAAACAGATTGCTGCAAATAACTCTGAGACACAGGAGGTAGAAAATCCTATCTGCAATGTTTAAGCTGTTGACCCTTGGATGGAAAAGAAGAAAGGGAAAAGGGGCCAAAAGAGAGCCACTGGAATGAAGAAACTCTTCGCAAAGCCAGCTGACAGTCCTAGAAAGAGCCATTCAAATCCCTGCTAGCAGAAAATTCATAATATTAAAAACACAAAAACCTCTGACTTGCACTCCTTCTCTCCTAGAGCTTTATGACAGCCAAGGGGAACCCTGCTGATCCATTTGAATCAAGAGAAATTGGCTCTCATGCCAAATTGCTGCCACAGGTGTACACTAAGAGCGCAGAAGAGATGATGATCTCATCTTTGCATGTAATGTCACAGCCTCTGCTTTGACAGCTCAGTATCTCTAAAGCCAGAGACCATTAAAAGAAGATTGCACACGTAGGTATTGTGCAACATTTTCTTGCTGTCCTTCATGGCAAATCTGACTCCTGTGTGCTCGTTAGATTCTGTGGAAGAAACCCTGCCTTGGGTTCCTTCAAGGTTGTGAAGATAGCACCATGAAGACTCCAAGGACTTGGCAGAGATTCATTCATGGCAAGGGAAAACGCTCCACAGACATGGCAAGAGGGCAGCTCAGGAAATTTTTTTGCCACAACAGTCCTCCGCAACTCAGTTCCTTTCCCAAGTTTCAGTTCCTTCGTTTGTGAAATTCTCCTGCCACTGCTTGCTCTTTCCCTTGAGGCTGTTTGGTCTTCAAGGCAATGTTTGCCACGTACTGTGCACTTGCACAATGGCTGGCAAAGCAATACTATTCAGAGCTGCTCTCCCAGCAGTGAATGCATTAATTCCCTGATTCACTTTGCCCCTTCTATTTGACTATTCAGTGGCACACATGCAATGGACTCATTTAATTTCATGTGGCTGTGTATTCATGTTGACTCACTCAGAAATGTCTTTATCTGGTCATAATGCCAGCTCATTTTGCAGGTGAATGAATACACTTCAGAGCTGCATAATTTCTTTTTTTCCGTGGACTGATACAATTCAAAGAGGGTTACACTTTCAATCTGAGAACAGCTATGTAAGCCCATTTAGCAGCCTTTTCACTTATCCATGGAGACTACTTAAAAAAAATATTTTTCTCTGACTGCTTCAAGTGAAGGTGTCATCGAGTCTTTCAGGAATGGCAGGAAGAGGCTTTTAGAAAGACACAGACCAGCTGAAGAGAGCCCAAAGGAGAGAATCAAAAATGATCAGATGTCTAAAAACATGTGATTTACAGGGAAAGGTGACATCAATTGGGATTGCTTATTCTAAAAGAGACTTGGAGAGGATGTGATAACAGTCTTCCAATCCATAAAAGTCTGGTTCACAATGAGAGGGATAACCTGTTTTCTCATGGTGGATATAATGAGAAGTAATAAACTGAAAATTGCTGCACGGCAGACCTAGGTAAGATACTGGGAAGAGCTCTCTCTGTGGGCATAAAGCACTGGAATAGATTGACTAGGGAGATTGTACAGTCCCCATTACAGGGGTCAAGATGGCAGAAATACAATACTTCCTTCCTTTCTTTGGGCTAAGGGACACAATAGATGACCTCCCTTCCAACCCTGTGATTCTTTGTGCTCCCAAATCTATCTTCATGTATAATGCAGAAACTCTGCATTAGAGATAATACAAAAAACAGTATAAAGGAAATCTTGCACTGAATGAAATCATCACTACTTGAAGTGCAGGAAGTACTTTTGAAAGGCTTCCTTTTATTGCTTATTATTAATTTCATTTCAGGTATTCATTTCAGTGGTTGTTACACACCATTGGTGAGTATTGGACCCAGAAAGAGGAAATGTAATGGAGATCCTTGGATATTGTATTTTATATTAGATGAGCTGAGCTCTAAACTTGCAACAATCTTGGCAAAACCAGGTAATTTTACACAAACAGAGTCCAAATGGACTCTGTGGACTTCTGCCATTTGAGCAGCTGCCCACACCTGCCTGGAAGTCCAGGAGCACCAGCTAATCCTTCCCCCTAGCAACAGCCTTGAAACCAATCTTGAGCTTTCAGAGATTGGCATTGATTTTTCCTTAAGATCACAGGTTATTCACAGTGACTTCTGCAGCCACATGCTGGATGCAAAATGCCTTTTTGCTGTATTATTATACCTTTTTTCTCTTAAATAAACTGCTGAGAACATTGTCAATACTTAACTTACAACAGCAGGAATAATAGTGTAGTCAAGTTTAGTTCCCACAGGATAACACTGAACTGATAACATGCAAAACTATGTATTATCTGATACATAAATAATGCTGGTAAAGCTATTATTTTTCTCATGTTCAGCAGAGTGAAAAATCAATAAAATTTTGTAAAGGCTTGATCATTTCAAAATTCCATAATTTCAGAACACCATTTTTTGAGAAAAATGCCTGCTGGATATTTGACAGAGTACAAATAGCACTGGCCCACAAGAGTCACATGGCACATTGACTTCATCATCATTCCATGTCTCTCTGTGCCCAGTGGCACGGCTGCCTTGCTGAGACTATCCCTAACTGCTCCACACACAACTGCTGAGGTCACCAGGCTGTAAGCAGTAGAACAAAAGTACATCCTCTGTCCTGAGACAACATCAAAGAGCTGTGAGCTTGAGCAACAGGCACAGGGAAATCTAAAGTTCTGCAAACTCACCCAGTGGCTCCATCCAGCAGCCTGGGCTCTGCTGAGGAGCTCACAGGAAACCCACCTGCAGAACCTCAGCCAGCAGCGAGTCAGAGCCCCTCTGGTATGAGGCAGCAAAGAGCCACATCCGGAGAGCTCAACAGCCATCAGGTGGGGGCTGCTTGGCCCTCACATCACTCCCAGCTGTAAATCACAATCAGGAATAGAAACTCAGCGCAGATGAATGTACCAATTTTTTCCTAGCTGCCTGACCAAAATAGAAATTCAATAAATGAGCAGGAGGAAATTTGAAGAGAAGGGCCAAATTCAGCCCTAGCATAAGCAGTTGTAATTCTACTCCCTGTAGGGGCAGGAGTGTCACCTTCTAGCCTAAGATTTGGCCCATAGGTATATAATGACCAAAGCAAAATAATTACATTCTCATGCAAAGAAATAAAATACATGTAGCACTTAACTGTCTTCAACCCCAATTTTAAAAATTTTTCTTTATCTCCTGAGAAGAGATCCATAAATATATAAGAAAGATATTCAAGAAGCCAACATTAGAAAAGACTCCAAGACTCCAGGGAAGGAAGTCTGTGTTTCTCGATACTATTACATGCCATTTTCTACATTTATCAAAAAGCTTCTGTCATGAGAGCCAAATTCTTGAGACAAACATGCAGAAAATTAAGCTTCTAGCAGTAGTGCACAGTGTGCCATTAATTAACAGGACTTAGTGTGGCTTGAGGAACAACTGCAGCTTGCAAAGTAAAGCTAATGACAGTACAAGGTTCACAAAAGGGATGCACAGCAGAGCTATGTATATGCTGTCCCCAGACTTCTGAATTCTCACATTGTTCTGGTTTTGAAAGGTGTCATATGGCGGCACAGCAGGCTAATGATATAGCATGTTCAGAGGAATTAGTTTAAGGGGATTTTTTTTCCCCGACCCAGTGAAAAATAGTAGAAATAGTGAATTTTTGGAACTTAATGGGATCATACTGTTCTTTCTTCACATTGTCAACTTCACTTAATTTCCTCCTTCCTATTAATGTGTCTAATGCATATGTCAGGTGGAAGCCTGACACACTAGTGGCAAACAGACTGTTGTACGAAGGCGGCAAAGTGTTAAAACAATTGAGCAAGTGAGTACTAAAGTTTGCTGCTCTGGCCATATGGTACAGTGTTTAATTTCCCGTAGTGAAAGAACGTGGCTGTCATAGGAAAAGATGATGAATAAATTTACTTGGGGCAACTTATTATAATGAAGAATGACTTCTCAGAGGAAGCAAACAGAGGAATTTAGAGTCTGATGAGAAGCATATGGGAAGCATTAAGATATAAGCAAGGGTAGCAAGACTGTGTGCTTTAAAAATGAAAGACATTTAATCGATGCTTGTTGCTGGTGTCGACATATGGAAGTGAGAAATGGGTTTTGATTTGGAAGACGGGAAGAAGGTTAATAGCAGTAAAGGTGGTTGTGGAGTGATTGATACTTTGAATAACTAAGGCAGAAAGGGAGACAGCACTTCATGCAAGTCAGGCAACATACTCAGGAGAACAATGTAATCCAGAAAATCAAGGACATTAAATGACTGGACAGATCACTTGCCTCCAAGGAGAACTGACAGGCCAAACATGCAGTGATCAAATAGTAGCCCATGGACAGCAGAGACTGAGACAGGCAAGAGCAGCTAGACGGGCTGTGAAAGGGCAGGGTGGAAGAGATCAGCTGTTTCTCAGGATCAGTCTGGTGCAGAACCCCTGTACAACAAATGATGGTAGGAGATTTTGTGGGAAGGAAACAGCAAGAGTGATGTATGAGGAACACACATCAGCATTGCTACTGTCTCTGTTTGTGAATTTTCTCAACATCTATGCAAGACAAATCAAGGTGAGTGAATGAGATTGCATAGTTCCTTCCTTGCAGCAGCTCCTGCTTTATGTGGGCATTTTCTTTCTCAAAGCCTGAGGGGCACACTGAGCCCTGGTGGTTAGCTCTTTCCTCTCTGCTGCAGTTCCCCCACAGGCATTGCACATGACGAAATGACATGTGTCCCCAGACCCTGCATTATGGAGTGACAGGTGGGGACAAAGCCACCTGACCCTGGTATTTGAGGGTAAAATAAAGAAGAAGGCTCCCTGCACACAAACACAGCTCCTTGTATGGTCAACAGCTCCCACCTCACCCCTTCCCAAAGCCTGGGTAGTAAGGTGCCATCAGCCTCCAAGTACTGCTTTCAAACTCAGTGAGGTCAGACAGGCCCTGACACCAGAGGCCTCACAAAGAGGAGCCCTGTGTGAGCTGCTGCACCTGCAAGAGCTTTACCTGCTTGCTCTGGCATGTGTCCCCCACCAACACAGCCCCAACTACCCAGGGTTTGCAGAACTGCAGAGAGGCTTGAAGGCATAATTTTTCTCCTCCAATAGATTTCTATTAAAGCCAGCTTCCCAGAGGTGAAAGGTGAGCTCATGAGCTGCCATATGATTTAGCATTTAATCCCAGCTTATTCTGCCTGTTTCTGTTACTTTCTCTCAGTCGTAACTCTAGCACACAGAATTCATTCTTACTTGTTAAGTGCTGACATTGCATCTAGATAATTAACAATATATAATATGAATGCATAGCAAACCAACTGCACACTCTAGGTACTTCTCATTTTTCTAGCAGAGAAGTGGGCTAATCTGACCCTTATGCTATGCAAGGTTAAAGAACTTATTTTATAATGAAAAACAATTGACATGAAGTTAAAAGAAAATGCAACAAGAAGTTTTACATTTCAAGGCAATGATCTGCTTTCTACTAATTTGGCTTCAACAATTGATTTAATATGATACAATATAGAAAGATGTGGGTTTAAGTGGAGAAATTGGACAGCTTTAAAATTGTAAGAGAACTTGTGACAGCTTCTTAAAGGGAATGAGGCAATTGGCCCTCTCTACAGAAGATATTTCTGGTAGGAGGTTTCTTAGGGTCAGCCCTCAACAGCTACTATTGAAATCAATCTCATTCTGTATCTTCTGTGTTTTGATGACCTTGGCATGAAGAGCCAGTGTATGCAGAAGTGATTAACAGATGCACAAGGTCATAAGGCATTGTCAGTAAAAAGAAAAGACTATCACTAGCTTAAGTGGGAAGAACTCGAAAACCAGAAATGAAATAAAGTTCGCAATGTGAAGTCATGCACTTAAGTACCAGTAACTGAACTCCTACTGCAATCTTTGGCTCATTAGCTGGAAATTACTAAAAAGGAGGAAAGCCTGGGTATATTGTATATGATCACTGAATGATCACCACCAGTAATGAAATATGGCTCATAATATGTAACATGGCAAAAACGAAGAAGTTCTGGGTGAAAGGTTTCCAGAGAAAATAAGGAAGCATTGATGTCAGCAGACAAATACTGAGACTTCATTTGGAATATTGGCCAAACCTATTCAAGGCAGAGTTTCAGACTAGAATGGGTCTGGAGAAGAGTATAGAGCAGATTGCTGTGTATGAAGACAAGGTTGTAGGCCAATCCTCATGGGGAATAACTGTTTACATTGAAGAGTAAGGTCAGCAGAAGAACAAAAAGATGGGTCTAAATCAATGAGGAATACAGTTCCAATGAAAATCAGCTTTCCAGAGTAAGAGGATTCCTATGTAATGGGGATTCCTTTCAAGTGGGGTCTGATCTGATTATGAATTTATGTATAGTGTGGTTAGCAAATGGTTAATTACAGTCTTTATTTCATATTCATACACTGGACATGAACAAATGGTGGGCAAGTTAGAACAAAAAAGATATTGGCTGTGGCACTGTATTCAGAGGGGCACTGTATCACAAAGACCTGCTTCATACTAACCTGGCATTCCTGAGACCACAAACTAAATACCTGGTTCTTGCTCCCAGCCTCCAAGCAGTGAGGAGCTCTGGCCAATGCAGGCAGCACTGTGGTGAGTCTCTGTTTGCCTAGCATCACAAGAGGAAGAAGATAAAAACTAACAAATCTAGAGTGGACCAGACTGGCACCAGCAGCAGGGAGAGTTCCAGAATAAACGAATGAGAAAGATGACGAAGAATTACCTGAATTCACTAAGTTCTGGCCCCATAGAGCTGAGCAATAGAAAATCTCACTCTCTGCCTTCTGAACTAGAGGGGAGCAGCAGAGTTGTGCATTGGTCAACCAGGCCTGGAGGACACTAGAGATCAGAGGAGTACACAAGTGGATGTGCTACAGGCAGCCCGTTCCCTTAACTCCTTTAGGCAGAGCCAGGAGAGGATAAGGTGAATACAAGGTTTAGTTGAAGATGGATTGAATTCAAGAGTCACAATTCACTGTTTCGTTAGCAGTGGTGTCATACAATTGGGCTTTGAAGGCTTGTTCTCCTGACAAAATCCTTAATCCTCCAAAGAAAAGATTTCTGTAGATGCAAGGGCAATTCAAAACCCCCTCCTCTCAACCATCAATTCATCTCAGCCTGGAGTTTAATTAAATATTTAATGAGCCCAGCAGACAAAGATGAAATATTATGTTTCATTTTGCAATCACACTTTTACTTATTAGACCTTTAAAAGACCAATTTGGTTTTAAAAGATAATATTCCTTTAATTTTCTCATAAAGGCCACAGAACTTAATTAATGAGCAAAAGAAATCTAATTTTAAAGAGCTGGAGACAGGTAATTATAGAGGAAATAAAAAAAATTGCACAAAACATGTTGTCTTATGACTGTGCTGAGGTACTAGGAAATTCACTCTGAATCAGGTTGGCCTGTTGGCCAGATGGAGATAAGCCAGACAGCTCCAGTAAGATGTCTGCATTATCAATGGGTATTTCTTTTCCATTATTCACAAAGAAATTGCTGGGAGAAATGAGAATGTTTTTCTTGCAGCAAGCACCATAGAACTTGAATATCCAAGAAGGTGAACCAGGGAGATGATGTAACAATAGGTGAAAAAAAGGGGCTAAATCATCCATTGTTAAGAATTGGCACAACTCTGGTAAGTAAAGCCAAACTAAACTCAGCGGAGCCATGAACTATTATGATATTTAAGGATCTGGCTGAAAATCTTACAAAGGGGTGAAGGAAAGGGAGAGTGATATGCTGCACAGTCAGACGGCAACCAACACCTCATGTAAAAGAGAAGCAGGGAATAAAGTGAGAGGAGGTTAGGGAGAAAATAAAACAGCCCAGCTCCTTGAGCACTCACTCATGTCAGTGAAGCTATGTCCACCCGGGCTAGCCAAGGGACTCAGTCTAGGGATAGGGCATTCATCTGGGGCAGCCAAGGTTTTCACAGATAGTCTTCAGCTCCCAGAAATAAAGCTAGAAAAGTGTGGCTGTTTTTAACATGAGTCATCCCTGAATAAAGCATAGCTGAAGTTCACAGAAGGTTCACAAAATCAAACAGGTTATGCAAATCCAAAAAATAGTTCACAAATTCACATATACAAAGGAACTGCAGTTTGCTCCTTTCTACCGAGGGAGCCAAAGAAGACCTAGTTTAGCATTCCTGTGTGTGAAGCAGAAGGTGCTCACTCCACCTGCTCTGAGGAGGCCCCAGCAAAGCATGTGGATGCTGCTACCAGAACAACTCCTCTACCTGGAGATGGGGACACAAAAGTAATAAAGGGATCAGGTAATCTATTGTACAAGGAGAGTCTGAGAGAGCTAGGATTATTTAACCTGAAGAAGGGAAAGCTCAGAGGGATCTCCTAAGTCTTTATAAATATCTGATGGTGAAAGTAAAGAAGACACAGACAGGGATTTCCCAGTGGTACCCAGTGGCTGCACAAAAGACAATGGGCACAAATTAAAATACATGAAATTCAATTTAAACAAGAAATAACTTTTTCACTAGGAGTGCAATGGGACAGTTCCAAGCAGTCTGTTTGGGAAGAAGGGGTGGACTACATGATCTCCAGAGGTGCCTGCCAACCTCAGCCACTCTGCAATGCTGTGAAATACCACTCAATGAAATCCTGCTTAGCTACTGCTAGGTCTATGTGGTTTGGAGTAGTCTTCAAAGTCTTAGAGCAGCACAGAGTTCCAGTGAAATTAATTAGCAAGCACTCCTTTGTCTCAATAGATCACAGGTCATTTTTCCACCTCTTAAGTGTCCTTTTTTGCCCTGGAACCACAGGCCTTCTCATAATTATGTAACAAGTACACTTGAGGATGAAGTGATTATAGACTGGGAGCTGCAATCATACTCGGTACAAACCATATTTTCACCTATGTATGTGCTGTAGACCTGTCACCTGGTTGCAGCGCTGTCATATGCACTGAGCAAGAACAAAACCTCAGTCAGTAGCTCTTCAGCCAGCCAGGCTGTTTTTTACAAAACAACAAACACCTGCTTTAATGACTACTCAAGGGATGTAATTATATGAATAAAAGGAGGCCATGTGTACGGGTGCATAGTTGTGTACTTATTGTTCAAGGAGGAAAGCCAGAAAAGCACATTATGTACATACACAAGTGGCTGCTTTGTAGGTTAATAGCACTTGGAGTCTGCAGTCTGGAGTGTCTAGATAAATGTGCACAACTACTTTGTAAAACTGAAAGGGATTCCCTTTATCCATGTTGAAATTTGCCTTCAAGGGTGCTGGGGCTAGAGATACCTGGTTTAATACCTGTGAGGGTGAATGGTAATAGGCCATAAATTCTAGTCTTTATCGAATCATTCTTTCAGACTTGAAAAAGCCAAGAGTCACTGGAAAAAACTGTAATATATTTTCTAGCACAAGGAGCCAGATTTTATCCTTTGAAGTATGCAGTTTGCTGGGTGGTGAGTGGTCAAGAATTCCTTGCACTTTACAGAAGGCATCAAGTGTCGGTTTACTTTGCATTCAACTTCTACAACTACTGAAACTCGGTAATTTCTCATTCTTTCCCCAGACTTATTCCTTTCCTTAGTGTTAGAGCTACTGTGAACTTACTCTCCACCAGTCGGATCCAATACAAGATTCAGGAGAAGGAGACTCAGACCATCTCCTGTCCAGAGAACAGTAAATACCTAATTCAGTGCCAACACAGCACAGGCATCTCTGCAGTCTGGAGGAATTCAAACTCATGGGGAACAGGGCTGAAAGAAAAAGACTGTTGGAACATTAATCCTTCAACATGAAGGATATATGGAAAGTGACAGCTGTACTTTTCAAAGACGGATGCCTACCAGTAGTACAGACAGGATAAAGAGAAGCATGATTCCCAGCATCTTGTCCAGACTTGCATAAGGAGACAGTGGAATTTTATGGTTAATAGCAGAAGACTGTGGGCCGGCATGAGGGACAGCCAGCTCGGAAGAGTGCATTTGGGGGAAGCCTCAAGAAAAAGGAATGTAGCCTCACTGCTCTGCAAAATCCTGGGAAACCTTAATATTGCAGTATCAATTATAAGTCACAGGAAATTATTATAGCATTGGTTAAGTGTATGTGAGGTCACACTTGAGGTACTGTTTGCCTTTCTGGGCATCTTATAAAAGAAGGAAATTATGGAAAAGTACCAGAGGGCAACAGATATGACTCAGACACAGCACTTTTTAGAAAGGTTAGGTAAACTGAATCTGCATTCTTTAAAAAAAAAAAAAAANAGGACTTATTAAAGTACTGCAGGCAACTTCTGAGAGAAGAAGAAAAAGCTGCTGTAGCCTATTTGAGCTAGGGTGCATGAATGTCATCAACTAAGAACAGACAAACTAAAAGAACTGATGAGGCACTTCAAGGAATAAATTAGCTGGGAGAGAAATGTATAGCTGCTAAATAAAAAGTTGAAACAATATGAGGGCAAAGGAATAATTTAAAGAGGGAGGAAAGTACGGTCTGACAGGATAAGATAACCTTGGGCAGTTCTTTTTAAATAAGGAATAAAATATTAATCCAGCTGGGTTTCTGTAAGTGTTATACTGGAGGTAAAGCACGCTTGCCTGCATAATGCATGACTGTAGGAGTCAATGACATGAGTAGTATTAAATGCTACACAATAATCAGTTGACCAAAAGATGTATTTCTCTCTGGATCATGAAAACGGAATTATAGCATCAGCACAAAAAATGTGAGAGGGCTGGGAAATGCCAAAGATTTCCTGTTTTCTCAGTTTTCTATAAATTAGATGGTCTCACAGGACTAGAAGGGATAACAGTTCTCCAAAATCCATGAATATTACAGCCTGCAGGAGGAAATCCCCTGGATATCTGAGCATGTCAGGAGGTTTGAAACACTGTTTTTTTGGGACTGCCTGTTCTCATGCTGTGCTTCCAGGAACACCCCTGTGGTAGCCCAGTTTTTTTCAGGAGTCACGTTTCTCTCATCTTCCTGCGGATGGAGGCACTGTGGAATGAGTTCTCACAGGACATGTCGGAAGGAAAATTCTTCCCAGCTTGATGCTTTCTCCTATTCTTTCGCTTCCTTTCCTGACCGCATCTCACCGGTACCATATGTGAAAGGCTGTGTGGAGTTATAGGCACAGATAATGTCCACACTGAGGTTCTCCCAGCAAGATACTCTCCATATCCCCATGCATGAAGGGCCAGCTCTGAGGTGGAGCTGAGGAAGGTTCAGTGCTGCTGTGGAGTGGGGACAGTACCTGAGTCAGGCACCTTTAGGTCTGTTCAGAGTTTTCTCATTGGAATCTCTAGAGGAAGGGCAGGCAAAGAGGTGGCTTCTGCCACGCAGTGTGGGGAGCTCCCTGTTGGCCCCTGGAGAAATCAGTGCTGCCTGAGGGAAGTGCAGGGCCAGCAGGGACTGCTTTATTCTGAGCCTGGCCACCAGCTCAGCAGGGACCAGTATCGTGCCTCACCCTGCCTGGCAGGCAAAGGAGCTCTCTCACCTCGTCTCTCAAGTTACCAAAGGTCTCATACGGCTCTCAGCAAATCTTGAGAAGAAAAATAGTCCACTCCTCTCTGAGACCCCTTCTTCTGATGGCACTTGTTCATCATCAAGAGAGGTTCCCTTGTGTTTATCTAAGGTGCAGGAAGAGACACTGAGCTATAGACATGGTTTTGTAATGCAAGACCTACCAGTAAAGGACTCTAGTAAATACATGAGATAGCAATGATTTTATGGCACTGGAAGCAAAGGGAGCAGAAATATGCTCTCCAACAGCAGAGTTGGAGTGGGTGATAATCAATCTGGGAACTGCTAAACTTCTCCTATTGCTCCCTTATGTCTTCTATACCTGGACACGTGCAAATACTTTGTGTTTTTCCAACCTCTAATAATGATGGTATGAAATCCCCTGTACCTAGGAAAGGCCAAAGATAGTGAAAACATTACAGAAAGGGCAAAGTAAGGAGGAATAGTTATTTACACCATTGTGGATGAAGAGCCTCAGGAGAGCAATCTCAGTGGCAATCTCAGTTTCTCACACTGAAACAAGTAGGAGTCAACAAGCGGCAGGAGCTGCTGAGCTGCTTGGGCGGCGTTCATTATTTATGCAGATCTTGGAAATTGTTACCTCTTTAGGAAAAACATAACTAAATAAAATGGCTGGGAGGCAAACAGATTTCAGTTTAAACAACATTAATTTAAAATACGAATAACAGTCTTGGTAGATTAATCAATCCAAATGTTGGGCTTGTTTGGGGAATTTTTTTCTCCTCTGCAGCTGTATCTTGCTAAGTAACACATTTCTATTTCAAGACTGTTAATGCTGTAGCAGCTGCAACTCTCTCTGGGAATTTTTAAAAATCATATTAAAATTAAAGGCCGAGACATAAAAACAAATCCTTCACAGCTATCCTAGCTGATGGTATTAGAACAGTAACAGGCATTTTCAATACATCATATTCTTGGCACATGCTACTTTTAGTCACTGCAAGTCATAACACTGCATGTGTCTTAATGCATTTTTCTCTCTGCCACCTGAAGATAATTATCAAATATTAAGAAACTAAGCTTCACGGCCTCCCTTCAAGGATGTGCTTTATCTCTTCCCTCCCCTGTTTTGTTTTATTTTAATAAAGACATGGGATAACTGGCTCACCCAATTGTTAGCTACAGCTGGTTTTGTCTATTTTTTTAAGAGGTCTGGGTTTCTAAAAAGTGTACACCTAATTGCATAAAAACAAGAGATGTGATTGCAAGCACAAATTAAGTATTTGCATATAGAAGATGAAATAGCCAATTGTGTTGAGTAACTTGATTGTAGGAGCTAAGAGTGTGACTCTGAGCTTATGACATTTCTCTCATATACAGTTTTGGGGAGAAAAAAATGAAATCCAGATGTTGAGTGACCTTCACATATCACAGAATTATAGAATCATCATAGAAAGGCTTGGGCTGAAAGGACCTTAAAGATCATCTAGTGCCAACTCCCCAGCCATGGGCAGGAGTGCCACTAAATCAGGTTGCTCAGGGTCCCAGCCAACCTGGCCTTAAACACTGCCAGGGAAAGGGCAGCCACAGCTTCTCTGGGCAACCTGTTCCAGTGCCTCACCACCCTCCAAGTAAAGAACTTCTTCATAACATCTAATCTAAATCTCTTCTTTTTTAGTATAAAACTGTTCCCCTTATCCTATCACTATGTGCCCATGTAAAAATTCATATGTACCAATGAAACATGAGTAGGGCTAGGAATGGAGCATGTGCCACTGCCCCGTGTCTTCTGTATCAGGGAAATGAACCATCTTTTTATAGAAGTCGTACTCAGCTGCAGAGCTGTAGGAGTGGTTGCTGTCAGCAGTTGTTTGAGATGAAGAGCTATGAATCCAAACTTTCACATCATATCAATGCTGTTCAGAATAGGTGAAAGAACGAGCAAATCCCTTCTCCACTGCAAAAGCATTGCCACCAGGCCACCTATTTTCTAGGGTATGAAAAGCATTGACAGGCTCCAAATAATTTGTAAAACCCATAGCCCTTCCCTCCTTAATGTCCATTCAGAGCTGAATTTGTAAATTCACCTTCTACTTCAGTAGATGCAAACCAAGCACAGATCTCTCTCCTTACTAATAAAGTCCAGACACTTTAAAATGCAGGCTTATTGCCTGCACAACAGAAGCCCCAGAACTACAATAGACCACAGGAGGAATGCAAGAGAAGTCAGAATTACTCCATCAACCTAGAAAAATTGGTCCTGCCAAGTAAAAAGGTGCTGTGACCCCAAGAAAGGCTCTGTAGACTACAAAAAAAGCAGAAAAATAGCAATTAGTTCTTTACCCCTCTCTTCAGGAATCTTTCCTTTGAGCTAGGAAAAAATGTCATTTCTCTCTCTAAATCTCACGAAGAACACAATCACTGGAGCAATGCACACGGATCAGGTACCTGAGGCGGTCTCAACAGCGCTCCTCCATCATCCATGGGAGCTGCTGTTTGTGTGAGCTACATCCTGCTGGTCCTGTCTTTGGTATATGGAGAACATCAGGCCTTAACCAGGGCAAATGGTTGTGGCATTCGTGGCAAACAGCAGAGTGATCCTGATGCAAGGTCTGCATTTATCTTACTGTATGGTACCAGAATATGGCATGATCAGGATGGACGTCCTTGCCTCAGTCTGCTGGGGAGGAACAGAGAGGAAGAGGTTACAGAGAGGCTCACTGCTCACTACAAGAAGGCAGAAGCTAAGAGTGAGTGACTTTTGTGGAAGACAAGAAGATGGCTCATGTCCTCACACAGAAGTGAAGAGGAAGGGGGATTTAGGTGAATAAAAGATGCTGGTGTCTCCCTCCCCATCAGGTAGAATCAGGTGTATACATCTGAGGCTTGGGGGAGAGATGTAGAAAGCCATCTTGAGGCCTTATGCTTTTCTGTCAGGATTTAGGCAGGTGTTTGTACTCTTGTGAAAAGCAGACAAGCTGTACTTTGGTCTGATCCTGTAAAAGGCTGAGTCACTTCCTGGGTTCGGTACCCCTCATCATGAGGGTACTGCCACAGACAGTTTCAAGGGTCTTTTTCATTTTTTATTGTCTTTGTGTTTCTTTTTTTCTTCCTTTGGCAGAATAAATTTCAGTTATTTCCCGATGAATCATTTCCAGCTTTTTGTCTTCTAAGACTGATGAGAAAGGAGAGAGTGTGCTGACAAAAAACAGCCCTATCAAAGCATTATAAAGTTCTTGCTGTCTGCCTTTAATACAGATCTAAGCAGTGTCAAGAACCCAAGATTTAAACAAGCGGCAAACCTAAAAATAGATGGAACAAATGCACTTGTTGTTTTGACTTTTAAGAATTATTACAGACGAAATCTGCTTTGTACTTAATATATGCAGCGAAAAGGGAGGGGGGCTTCTGAGAGAGTTGGATGCATTCAGCTGTTGCCTTGCAAGTGTAACACAGATAAGACATGAACCCTGGGCTTGTGAAGGCACATTTATCTGCAACTTGTCTCCAACCCAGAAGGCTCCCTGTTCCTGTGGCTGGATCCAAGTGTCTCAATTCCTGCATCTGCGCAGTTTCACTGATTTCAGTGCCTGGGGAGACACTGCCGCAGGATTCAAATCTTTGTGGATGTCTAAGTTCAGACAAAAGGACCACCTGAGGACTCTCTTCTGTCTTTGGAGTAAGGGGTCATTCTCATGTCTGGGAGAGCTCAGCAGGACAAGGAATCAGCCTGGTCTCCAAGCCACACCACACAAGTGATGAAATCCCCCAGAGAGAGGAAGAACCACCAGACTGAGTGGACTGGGACCTACTGATCCTCCAGTGAAGAGCTCAGGCTTGGAGTTCACAACCCATACGGTATCATTCTGTCTGTTCTGCACTACAAGCAAGACTGCTTTCAGGACTACCTGTGCCAAGGTGATTCAGCAGGTCATTCAAAACTGGTTTCAGCTTTCTGGTTCACACTCTTCATATCATCCAGTCCTTCAATTTCCTATCACTTTTGTACTGTATACCTCTGGACACTATTCCTTTACTTAAACATCCATCTTCTGCATTCATTCCCAGCTAATCCCCTTCAGACACTGACTTGGAAGCACCAATACACAGCAAAAATGAGGCCTGGAGCACTCACCAATTGCTGGAGCACATGGGCTGTCTAGAAGCTTGTAGTGGCAGGTTTGTGGGGAAGCAGACACACTCTCAGTCCTCAACAGACACTAGAGAAGTGAACTAAAGAAATACAAGGTGCTTCCTGACTGATATTTCTGAGGCCAGGATAACAGCATCACTGATGGCATTGTATCATGGTTTCTACTTCACACTATGCCCAGTTGCACTGGGCAGTTCATTACCGTTCATTATTGGTGGAGGCCAAAAGTAGAGATGGTTTGAGAAATGACTGAACATTTTCATGGCAGATATACTGGTTTTTAAACACAATGATTTATATACTTACAATCCAGTATCTTTTGAAAAGTTATATAGCAAGGAAGAGGTACTCTCAACTTTCCCATTTCCCTAAACATCTGCTACTGGACAGTGTCAGGAACAGGCTGCATAGAAAGAGGGATCTTTGGTCTAACCCCGTAAGGCCATTTCAGTTCTAAAGGACTGAAAACTCCTGCGGTTTCCTCATTCACTCTTGACCCCAGAGCATATCCTTAAGTGCTCCCTGGTCTCTGCTGCCCAGATAATGACCTCATTTTTTGCTTATTACTGAAGGGCTACTCTTTCTTTGATTAATCATTCCCCATATTAATATCAAACAGCCTTTGGCTTTCTCAAATGGATTACTGTTTCTGTCAAATTATTCCCTCCCATTCCTCTCAGATAAAGAAATGGATAAATTATGACCATCGGTCCAAGGGGAATGAAGTAGATGCATTTTAAATATAGCTTTGGGAAAAAAAAAGGAAAAAAAGAGGAAACTCTATGAGTCAGCATTTGATATGAACTTGAAATGACTTGTAAAATAGATCAAGAGTCTTAAAAGCCTGAGACCTATATTTTGAGTTTCTACAAAGTTAGCTGAGAAAATGATGAACATTTTTTGTTGTTCACTTACAGCAGCTTCAAAAATGAAGCCGAATTTTCTTGAAGAACAAGGAAGAATGTGCTAGAGATTTTTAACCTTTTTTTTTTTTTTCAAGGTGGAGGGAAGATATTTCCTTTTTTAAAAGCAACTAAAATTGTGTTTTACAAAGAACTTGCCAGTGCAGGACAGCTAAAACATGAGCTCTTTGTAATAAAAAAGTTCTTTTTACTCTAAAGGTATCAAACCAGTTCAACCATCCAGAATCACTTGTTATATGCAAGACAGCTGGATGTTGTTACCATGCATCACTATCAGATGAACTCTGGATAAATCAGTCTTTCAGTCATCTTGACTACTTGAATGGGTCAGGCAGCACTGTCACTGGACTTGCCTAGGTAAGAGCTGCTCAGAAGGAGTCCAAGGCAATGACAGAATGAGCCAGGAGTCCCAATTCTGGCTCTATCACTCTAACACTTCACTTTTTCCAGTAAAGCTGAAGACATTTCTTTTGCTACCATGGCATCGCACATGAGCTGAGGCAATGAAGTTGCTGAAGAGGTGTTTTTTTTTTCCTCTGACAAGTTGTCTAGCAAGTGTAATAAACAGAATTTGAAAGGTTTTTAATATTCTCCCCTACAGCTGTGTGAATGGCACTGAGCAAGCTGTTATCTGCTGGATTTGCAAGAATATGAGCTAATTTCAGAACTTCTAAAATACCATCTGATTTCTCTCCCTGATCAAGAGACAACTGTCTCCAGCAAATTTCAGCTGAATTCTTTGGCAGTTTTCAGCAAAAAAAAAAAAACCCCAGTCCCAACAAACTTGGGAGTGGGAGAGAATGGGGCTTTGGCTTTCAAAGAACAATGCCTCAACAAAACAAATTTCCTATGGAGTCAGAACTTATGCTGGGGACTGCTCAGCTAGAAAGCAGCTCAGCAGGAGAGGAACCTGGGGCTCCTGGTGCACACCAGGCTGACCATGAGCCAGCAGTGCCCTTGCAACAACGAAGCTTAACAGTAACCAGGGCTGCTCTGAGCCAAGTATTGCCAGCAGACCATGAAAGGTCATCCATCCATCCCCTCTACTGAGCACTGGTGAGGCCACGCCCGGAGGCATGTGTCCAGTGCTGGGCTGCCCAGTCCAGGAGAGACATGGACAGAGTGGAAGAGTCCAGCCAATGGCCAAAGAGTTGATTAAAGAACTGGAGAATCAATCCTGTGAGGAAAGGTTGAGAGAGCTGGGACCATTCAGCCTGGAGAAGAGAAGGGGGATTTCACTGATATTTTGAAGTACCCGAAGGAAGGGTGTGCAAAGAGGGTGGAGCCAGTCTCTTTTCAGTGGCACCCAGTGACAGGTCACAAACTGAAGGACAGGAGGTTCCCTCTAAACATCAGGAGACAATTTTTTACTGTGAGGGTGACTGAGCACTGGCACACGTTGCTCAGGGAGTTCATGGAGTCTCCATCCTTGGAGACACTCAGAAACTGTCTGGACACATTCTGGTTGGCAACTGGCTCTAGATGGCCCTGTGTGAGAGGTAGTTTGGACCAGATGATCTCCAGAGGTCCGTTTCAGCCTGAATCACTCTGCGATTCTCTGATTTTCTGAAAGCACAGGCTGTCAGCAGTGGCAAAAGTTTGGGGCTGGGGCTGCTTTCAGTGACTCCAGATGACAGGTCAGGAGCAGCCTGTGAGCTTTAGGCACAGCCTTTCCTTCTAGCTTTCTAGTTCTTCAACCAAGAACTTGCAGTGCCAGATTTGGAGATTAAAGGGTTTTTTCCATGTTATGTAAGGATATTCTGACTCACACAAGGACGAGATAAAATATCTATAAAATCAATTCCAGTAGGTCAGAACAAATTTTCATGATTTTCCCTTCTTCAATGTATGTGCTATAAATCTATGATTCTCCTATGCGGAGGAATGTTTAAGAGAGATGTCTCTGGTTTGGGCATGGAGCAGAAAGCCAGCAGCCCTAAGAGATCCCAGCCCTATTCCTAATGGTGAATGTCCATGCAACCCAGTTCTGGACTCTGCTTTCAGGGAGATATTGCTTACCTGGCCCCCTGTATAAACATTATCTGCTGTGCTTGTTGACACTTGAACCTGATCTCTGGAAAATTGATGGGACATTTGCCACTGGCTTTGACAGAACTACAAACAGATCCAAGTTTATTCCTATTCTATGTCTTTTCAGCTAATAGCTGCACTGTTTCTGAGCCTTAACCACAGATCAAAAGATACAGGAATGTTTGTATATGCCCGAAGTAATTTCCACAGCATAAAAAGCTTTGCCCACTAGATCTTTTAAGTAACACAGGTTCAGATGTGATGTCCTGTAATTTAAATAACTCAGAAAACCTCTCCGATATGGTTCAGGGTCTGTAGACCTTCCACAGAGAAATCTCATACTATTTTTTTTTACAGAGGTTCCACAACAGAAAATAATTATAGGGAACAAGTTATGGTGCCTCAGATCTGGTCTCAACAATCAAGTTGCTGTGTTTGAAAAGCAAAAGTTCACGAAAGTAACAACAATAGAGATTGTATCTGTCTCAAGTCTTCACAAGAGTTTATTTTGATTGCTGGGATTGCTCTGCTTACAACTTTGTACAGAATTAACAACTCACTGATTGAGTTTTAAGCTCTGTCCCCAGACAAACACAGGCATAGGCAGCTCCCAGGGCTTCTGTATTGTCTAGGAGTCAGTGGAAGTTGTTGGCACAGAGCAGGCAGCAGAATTTTGGCCTCTGGCCAATGGAAAACTGTGAAAGGCTCAAACCACTGTACAAACAAAAAGGACTCAGTCCCATCCAAGAGCACCTTCAAAAGTGCATTATCATGCAAATATACCAACATGGCTTGTATGAAAAGCAAACAAACAGGACAGATAAACCCAGCTGTGAAATATAGCTGCAGCCTTGACTGAATGTCTCTCTCTCCCCCTCCAAAAGTGTTAGCCCAACAGCAGTAACATTAAGGCTAACACAAAGAGTAAAGAAGCAACCAGAGGTGACACTTCGTTTTACGGTATGACTAAAAGTCCCATTAGGAATGCAGATTTTGAGCAAAGCCTGTCCACTGTATTGAAAGGCCCAAAGATCAAGTGGCCACACAATTCTGAACTGTTGTGTGCACTTCCAAGTGATCTGCACCACCAGAAGCTCCCCCAGAGCTGAATGAATCACCCACATTACAAGCATTTCACCCAAATAGAAGGATGTGTGGTGGCCAAGGCACTGTGAGCAGGACTGCCGTCACCCATACCACACCCGCTGCACCCACACAAGGAGGAGCTCAACAGGAGAGGTTTGCTTGTGTGTGTCTCAGGATGGAGAACAGAGAATAGGATACAGCAGTGATCATCTGAAATTTTTTCCTCTTCCTCCTCTAAAAGACTGCCAAGGAATGAAGCACAACCAGATCTGTGGAAACTGGGTATCTCTTATCCTATAACAAAATAACCTGAACAGCTTTTTGCAAACAATCACAAAAACGTAGAACCACATCCTTCTATTTGCTGCATAGATTGAAGCATGTTCTACCAGAAGACATCACAGCAGTTACCATCATTTAATATAACTTAAGCAGAGATAGGCTGAGACTTTTCTAAGCAGGGGAACAGTTCCTATGAATTAAGTGTGAGCTCTAAGTTCTTATTTTGATGCAAATATAACTAGTCTAATTTTAAAATATGTAAGGGTTTTTCCTATGGCTTCAGTGAAAAAGCTGGTGGTGTTCTATAGTCTGGAAGTTTAGGCTCTTCAGGTGCTTCCTACTCCGTGACTTCCAGAGAATTTAGCCACCTAACTCTTTTTGAGGAACCTGGATTGGGATCTTAATTGCAGGTACCAATTTGACCATGTATTTTACAGACAATATAAAGAGAACACTTGGCTAGCAGCTCATTTTTCTCCCAAATACCTTTAAAAATTAAAGATCAACAAAACTACAAATTTGTTTTTAATTGGCACTTCTTTCTGCGGTCTACAAGTAACATGACTTAACTTGCAACTCACATCACGGTCTGGCAGAGTAAATGTGGACGTGTAGCTCCTGCACGTGTGTGTGCTGACTGCAAAATGGCACAGGCCAGTGCGTGGTGTGACCCCATGGTTGTTTGCTGTCAACTGACTTACAGGCAGACTTTTGCCTGTCTGAGAGAGTAAAGCACCGACCTGCACTGCATGCAAGTACCAGAAACCCTTCAGTGTCACCCTATCAGATTGACATTAGGCCCAGGATGGGCAGAGACTCTGGAAGGGCTGTGTAGTCCTGTGCATGGGGCACTAAATAGATTCTCCAGAAAACTCAGTTCTTTTCTTAGAAATGTTATTCATGTGCTACATGACCTTTGGAGCATCCCCGTGCTCCTCTGCACTTCTACTTCCTCTCTCAGGGTCTGCTTTCTCTTACTGCAAATTCTTTAGAGCAGAAAGTTTTTCATTTTTTCATCCTTCAGTCTCATGCAGGGGTGATGAAATACAAAACATAATAACAACTGAGAAAAACAAAAGCCTATAAATTCTTTTGTAGTTCATGGATGTTATAATTTTGTCCATGAGGACAAGATGGAGCATTATATTCTTGCAATTGTCTCTTTAAGGTATGCCAAGAAAATGCAAGTCAGGTCTTTGGCTGAATTGCTGTACACATTCTTAAGAACAAAAATTCAAACCCTCAAACAAATCTCACATTGCAGACCCACATCCCTTGCAAAGTTGGTCTGTCTTCCTTGTTTTAACCTCCCACTGCGCCAAAATAAAGCGTCTGCTTGCCAAAGAAAACGTTGACTTTTTTGAAGAACCGACCACGAAAATCAAACCCGAGTTTTGATGGCTATCTTTCCACTTCTCATGGCGAGCCCCACCAAGAGTCCCGGAGCAGCAGTACCCGCTAGCTGCTCCGGCCGCCGTCCCTTGGCCGCTCCAGCGGGAGGGAGCCGAGCCCCGGCCGCCCCCCGGCTCCTCCAGGTGTCAGCACAGCACTGCCGCTCCCGCCGGGCCTCCCCCGGAGCGCCGTGCGCAAGGGCGGGCGTCTGCTTCCCTCTCGGCTACATTTGTTTTTCTAATTTCTTTTTACTTCAAGGTTTACCAGCTGCTTTATTACCAGGCTGAGCTTTCCTTGCAGTCTCTCCCTCTCTCCTCCTCCTTCCCCTTTTTTTGTTCCTCGAGACAATCACTGTCTCTGGTCCCAGCTGCCACCGCTGATTTTTCATTACAGTTTAATTTAAAACTGGGATTGGAATGGAAATGTCTTTTTGCCGTTTGGGGTTTGTGAGGCCTGTGGTTTTATTGCCAAAGGCACAAATGTTAGCTACTACTGTTTTTCCAGAGTACAAGTGTAAGGGGTTTGCCAAAGGGGGGCAAAAGGGTCGTGAGGCTTGCGGGGAATGGTGAGGGGGAGGAATAAATCCACTTCACAGAGACAAAATAACCCAATTCTTTGCTTTGCATTTATGCTGGTTCACGTGCTGGTGTGTTAGAGGGAGGTGGGGTTGTAACATGTCTCTGGGCATGGGTCTGTGCAGTGCACTCTTGAAGCAGATGTAAAAACAGACTAAAGCTCTGCTTGCTTTCTCGGGCCGGGGGGAAACCAAAACAGACTAACTACTTTTCATTTACAGCTCCCTGGCTCTCTTGCTTTGTTTGGCAACCTGAGTGTTATATAGCACCCTGCTCAGTAACAGCACTTCAAGGGAAAACAAAACTGCAGCAACGATGTGTGAGATGAAAAGGAGACCTGCTAGTCACTTTCTTCAGTTCTCCTCTCCTTGTCTACACCAAAGAGCAGGGCATTACAGATAGTACTACAAACTCTCCCAGGGGGTCAACAGCAAGTTCTCCTAAATCAGCGTTCCCCCACATGTCCCCAGCTGGCAGACCCTCTGCTGCTTCTTCTGGTTTGCTTTACCCCATCTCCTCCATTCATCTGTAAGGAAATGATCAGAGAGAGAAGAAAGAAGTAGCAGTGTTTCCAAGTTCAAAATTAACTTAAGCTGGATGGAAATTTAATTCTTTACTTGTAGAGATAAATGAAGGAGGATGTTGTGGACGGTTGCAGCCTTCAATTCAAATATTCAGCATCAACACAGGAAGCTACTGTTTCCAGCATGGCAGATTTCAGACGGGAGTGCCTAATCTCTGATCTGTTACACTAAAAACAATTATTGTCTCTCCTCCTAGAGAGAGCTTTATCTTTCCCTGGCTACATCATTTCAGATGTGAGACAGAATATCTGCATTATCTGGGTGGATCATACTGACTCTTCACACGTCCTAAATTGCAACCTCCTCCCGTGCTGGCCTTGGGCTTCTTTGCATCTGGAGCTTGTCTGGTGTCACTGTGGTATTTCACTGTCAGTCCACCAACGTGGGGGCATGTGCCACCCTGCAGATAGAGATGCTGTTCTTCTCCAGCATGTTTCATTTCTGTCTCCACCACCAAAAAGGTTCTCAGTTACATAGATGCATGACAATACATTCAGTGGGACAGCACAACTTCTGGCCACATGCAGTTCAGCCTGCTTTCCCCCTCCTCTCCAGACCTCTAATGATAGAGTCCTCTGAAATACTGATTCTTCTCTCACAGCCAGACAAAGGCAGCCATTTCTACACCTTCCTGTACTGCTCAGGGCTTGTCCAGACCTACATTTCCCTTGCACTTAACTGTAATAGATATACATTTCTAAAGAGGAAGTTTTATGCTAGAGAAGATGTATCTGTCAGCTTGCTGAGCTTATGCACCATGTTTGCCATGTGCTGAGGCAGACTGGGGCAGAGCTGAGTACAATTAGTAGGGGAGGATGAAAACACTGAACTTGACAATAGAAGGAACCAATTAAGGCTCTTGAAAAAGGAAGAAGCCTGATCAGAAACAGCAGGAAAATATCTTAAGAAAGCTCAGATACAAAAGAAGATCCACAAAGATGAACCAAGATGCTAGAGATGTCTAAAGATCCACTTTTAAAGATTTTGCAGTCAGGTTCAGAAAGAAAGAATAGTTTCCAGAATCACTGCAAATGAAGAGGTGACAGGATTTGGCAGAACCACAAATATGGTAAAGGTTGAACAGAGAAATGCTGAAGACTGTCATCTTCTTCCACTTACAGTGCATAGGTTTTTCTGTCCACTGGGTGTGATCATCCAGGAAACATTTTTTTTGTGCAGTGATCTTCCTGTATCCTTGTCAGCCTGCAAATTTAAATTTCAACATCTGTTTTCTTTGCTGCCTCTCTCTTTCCAAGTTAGACCTATGTGCCAAGGGATAGTGACAGAAGGCTAACAATGGGGGTTATTTAGTCTTGGTGATGCCCTGTTCACATACAGACATCCTTGGACAAAGACCTGGCTACTGTCCACAGATAAATTCAAACAAACCAATCCTGAAACAAACAAACAAACAAAAACCCAATCAAAAACCAATTTCCCATAGCTTTTCTTTCCCCTCTGCACAAACAGAGTCTTCTGGGGTCACTGAATAATTAAGAAATAGATCAGTTAGAAGAAACTTGGATTAATTGCAATGGTTGGCCCAAGGTAAGCTGGCCAAGTGTTTTATTAGAGAAGGGAAACAAACTCTCTTGTCTGCCAGTTCTGAAAGGAATAGAAATGTCCAGACAGGTTCCGTGTTCCTGAGGAGCAGCCATGTATGTGAGAAAGGGAAAGTGTCTCAGGCACACTAGAAGAAATCTATTTCTACAAAGGGTGTTCGATGGATTACCAAAGCCTGCCCCAAACTGGGGAACACACAAAAGCACCAGGGGGAGCATTCCCAAGGCTCAGCTGGAGACACTAGCTCAAGGTTCAAGCTCACACTGCTCTGTGGTGGCTCATTGTCCCACCACTGCTGGCAGTACCAGGAACTCCTGCCCAGGCACTCCAGTCAGAAGCTGCATATGGTTTCTCATGCAGTATTAGCATTTTGCAGTATTTGCATTTTGCAGTGTTGTGGGATGCATCCTGTGAGACTGCACCCATCGTGTCTGGCTTTGGGCCTGCTCCCTGCCTGGGTTTGCTCCTCAGTGTCTCATCTCATGGTTTTCCCAGACAGCTACAGCACTGATTGCTCTGTGCCACTTCAGTGACCTGGTCCTCCACCTGTCACAGAGAAATCTTCTCCTCCTACAGTCACAGAGTGGTTCGAAAGGTGTGAACAGGCTGCTACTTCTGGCAAAATAAAGCAGTCTCTTAACTGTGAGATTCAGCTTTCCTTGGCCTCAGCTTCTGAGCTATCTTTCCCATGCCCATTGAAGTCAGCACATGGCTTTGCCAAACAAAGATGCAGTTTGCTTACAGGACAGCAAGAGATGGGAAACCTATGCCCATGTCTTCCTCCTACATCACCCACATGACACAATTTCATGCTGGCCTCCCTGGCTGTTCTTGTGATTTTTTTATTGAGGACTGTGTAACAGGATTCTCCAATTTGCCAGTCATCATGGCATCTCTTACCCACAGAACTTCTCTTTCTCTCATTCCACTTATCTCCACAGAGCTGTAGGCTGCTCTGAATTGTATATATCTTTATTACCTATTTCTGGGAAAGTAGTACAGGAACAGATAAATCTCCAAGGTCAGCTCAGACTGTAATATTGGGTGACTCAACAAAATAATATCTCCCACATAAACACCTGCTGTTTGCTCTCACACTTTGCTGCATTCTTCATCTCTGTCATTTTTTCTTCAGCAGAAACACTTCACACTTCTTGAGAACTTTCCATCTGAAGATCCCACAGAAGGCTACAGACAGAAATAAATGAAGCCACCCAGAATCTCAGAGTCTGGAGAAACTGAGAATATAGTATGACAAGTTATCTATTGATTATGTTTAAACTTCTAACCTCTATAGAGCCTAAAGGTCCCCCCAAAATGTTAAAGCAAGTTCTGCAAGTGGTCTCAAAGGAACAGCAACTCTCAGTCCTTAGGGGTAATTGCTAGCTTCTGCACTGATGAGCTTCCCTGAAGGAATGTGAGGAAGGTTTGAAGAGCCCTCCTAATTGTATATGAGGCTGTGCTAGAAACATAGAAGTGATCTTCTGAATGCCAGCATGGCAACTGTGTGGCTACCAAGAGACAAAGATGCTGATTCAGCCGGTAGTGTTTCTGTTACCAGTTTGCCTCGGCAGACATGCTTTGTCAGGAGTTCTAGCTCAAAATTCCCCAAATGCTACTTCTGCCAGCTTAAGCCCTTAAAATCACACATTTAAAATCCCCCAGCACATCTGCACTCCAGGCAATCATTGGGAGAAACATGTTGCTTTTTAGTTTTCAGACCTAGCCTACTGATCCTTCTCTTATGCAATGGTAAACAGAATTCCAGTGGTTTGACCTTTCTCACTGAATTGATGTCAGCACATGAAAACAATATTTCTTATCCCTGCTGCTCCAAGCACACTTAAAATGTATGGGGAAAAAACAAACCCAACCCAGTCTCCTCAGGTTTAGCACACTCCAAGACAATGCATTTCCATCCCAGTAAGGATTAAACACCAGTGAGTGCTACAGCAACACTGGAACATCTGTTGAAGGCATCACCAAGTTCATCAGATTGTGTGAGTTGTGTGTACACTGTACAAGAAGCAAGGCATGTTATCTAACTGCAACGTATGAATACAAAATTATCTAGGAAGACTAAAACACTACATCTCCGCAAGGTGTAGAGTAAGGTAAAAGGTAAATATTTTCTGAACTGTTCCAGATCTTGTCTTGTTGAGAAGATGATTAAAGCTTTAAGTGTCTTCCTGTTCAAGAATACTAGAGGCTGTCATCTGGTTTTTTTAGAGTGAGAATCCTATCCAGGTTCGTTAGCCTGTATTTACAGACTCAACTATGGAAAAAAATGCAGCTTTAATGTTAACTGTCCAGTTTAACAAGAAAATGGATTTTTGTTCTTATTTGCTGCAATAGAATTTTTTTCAGAAATCCCATGGAAAATCTTATAAAGCCCAGGTTAGCTGCCACATATGGGACCCATTAACTCCTCATTTCTGCTGGTACTTAGCAAATTTTTTTCTGGTGACTACGCTTGAACTTCTTGTGGTTTTGTTTTGCTTTGCACTGCAGAGCACTCTGTTGACTTGATTTAGTTTTGGAAAGCACTAATGGTAGAATACAGCCCCGGTATATCTGAGAGAATCAGTTAGTTATGTTAAATTGCATGGAACCACATTCAGATTCTTTGGCAGAGAGGAGAGTCTGATCTTCTTTCCTCTTCTTGGGATTTCCCTGTTGGCCTTTGTTGCACTGAAAGCTTTGCCCTGTGCCATGCAAAGGCACACCTGAGGATTGTGCATTTGGACATGAACTCTATCCCATCCCCCAGTAAGTGACGGCGAAAAGTGAATCTCCCATTTTTCATGTGGTCTCTGAAGTAGATGAGTGTGTGTGCACATGTGCCTGTGTATACAGGGAGCTTCCCTGGCCACTTAGGGAGGTGGCATCCTGTTGCACACCTATTCTGGTGCCTTTGGCATCATGTTACACATCTATTCCAGTGCCTTTGGCATATGTCTGTTGGAAACGGCTGCTCATCCTCACCAGTATCTCACTCTCATGCTGATGGAAAGTGGGAAGATAGTACCAACAACCACACATACTTTCTCCCTTGGCATCTGAAACCCAGAAGTTCTGGGGATCTAAACAGTTCCTGCCTCCTCTATGTTGTGGGGGAGAGCAAGGAAAAAAGCCTTCTTTAACAGATAATAATATTTCCAGGTTTCAGCCATTTATTTTCAAAAGCCAGAAGGCAAGCCCTGTCAAGGTCATGTGTAGAAAGGAGTTTTCTAAGTCATAAAGAAATAATGTGGGTCATCAACAGACAGCTGCCTATGGAACCTGTGGAACTCTTCAGCCCTAGCATGCTACTCATGCCCCTGGCATCCCCCAACATGTTCTGAAACAAAGGAAGGATGTTGCTCCAGCACAGCCCAGCTTTGTGACAGCAGGGCTGCTTCAAAAGGGACTGAACTGCATTGGCAGGGAAAAGTGGCGAAAGCTCTACAGCATTTGGCAGCACCAAATTCATCCAAGCTGGTGTGATTAACGCTTCTTTTTCTTAACCTCCCTTTTTTGCTCAAAAGTGTAAATTATCAGAAACTGGAGGGATTTTTTTGGCCTTTGCTTTTTGTTTGGATGATAAGGGGGCTTGGTGGATTGAATGTGCTTAACAAAGATGCACACCTAGTATTCAGGTTTATGTCTCTGAAATGCTCAGCTCAGACCATTAGGAAAAGGGTTTGTGTATTTAACCTTTCTCTGGGGAATGGACTACAGGAAAGGCAAAACCTGCCAGAATTGAAGGTCTTTCCTTATAAACGCAGGGCTATTTTTAGTTTTCTAATGTAAAAAGTCAGTGAGATGAAGAGTGAAGTGATCCGTTTCCAGCAGAAAAAATGTCTGAATCTTCATTAAAAATTCTTTATAGATGGCTGTGTGCCTTTATCTGACAGACTGACAAGCCATGCTAAACAAGTTACTGCACAAATGGAAAAGATATAATCTCACTACCCAGTCTCATGGTGCTTCCATTGTCATGTTACATTATGACTGGAGTCTCCACCTTCCCAGAGAGACATGGCAGCAGGGTTATTTCATTAGGACTTGCACAAATGTGCTCATGATGGATGAAGTTTAGCGCTTTGACGTGGAAGTGTACTTGGAAACTAGAGCTGACACATGATACAAAGAAGGGGAGGGAAGGGAAAAAACAAGAACTCAAATGTATAATCTTACCCTCGATCTGCCTGTCAGTGATAATTAGAAAAAGCCTGTATCAAAAGCTGAGCTGCAAACTGCCCAGAGGATGGGATTTCATAGCTCCCAATGAAATGTCCTAGCTGCCTTTTACCAAGCCAGGGTAGTGGATGTCACTGACATGAGTTGCATTCCTGGCTTTGATTTCCATGTAAAATAGGTGGCTTCTCCTTGCAGTGGTTATGAGGCAGTGGAAAGGAAGACTTCCCTTTTGCCACACGCTCACACCCGAGGACAGAGTAAGTTGGGTCATTTTACTGTCCTCTGTGGTGCTGAAACCAAGCCAAAACATCTCCAACCTTTGGACTGGTTCAGAACAGTCCCATCTAAGGTATTGAACCCATCTCAGCTGCTGGTGGAAATGGTGTGACCTCATATGCAGCACCAAATCTGTGACAGTGACACTGCAAGGGAAAGAACAGCTTATAAAGCTGCTAGCCTGGACTGATTTTACAAGGACAAACACACCCTAAGCTACTGAACTGTTTGCTTTCCTCCCTCTTCCTGATGTTATCACTATTTCCTAAACCCTGCCTGTCAGGCATGCTTTGTTAATAACCCTCCAGTTCTCTCCAGAGCAAAGGTTGCCCAACAGCTTTCTGATCTTCCTGCTGCCTGTCAGGAGAGGAAATCACAGCTTTCAGGAGAACCTAACAGAGGGAACTGGATAGCACACTGGGGTCAAGGGTAAGAATGCACGAAGAAGTGAGAAAGCACAGGCACTCCAGCTGGCTGCACAGGAAAAGCTTTGCCTTTGCTTTGCTTTCCCTTGTTTACTGTGTCAGGATGTTCCAGGAAGAAACTCAGCAGGCTTTACATCTGAAACAGCCAGACAAGCACAAATCACTGCCCACAAAGCAGCATGAGGGAGAAGAATGACAACTAAAAATCTTGGCTTAAGTTTTTGATGACTTAGATCTTTCTTCTTAAGCAAAGGATTCTGAAAGGGTAGTGGACAATGGTACTAGCAGTTACATTCTGGCTCATCTTGACTGCTGTCTGTGAGAAGTCAAACCAGAAGTACCAAAGTGTCATCAGAATATATCTACCAACTCCTGCAGCAAAGGAAAAACTTTTGCAAACAGCTTTCCTAAGACTATTAACTGGAATAAGAAGGGCTGAAACAAGGTTTGGAGAGAAAAGTGCTGCAAGAGGTGCTCCTATGTGAAAAACATGTTTAAAAGTGGGACCCCTGGTTATTCATCTCGGTCTATTTAGGTCACATCTACAAATCTGGGACAGGCGAAACCTCTGCATATACTCCCCCACACTTCCTGGGTGTCTCCAGTCTCTGTGCTTCTCCAGCCCTGAGCCTGAGTAAATGTCTTCTGATTCTATCAGCTCTGCAGCAGCCCTGAACAACTGCCTTCTTCACAGGGTAAATTTTCCATGCACTGGTCAAGAAAACCAGATAGGATTGAGCTTGAAGGAGTGAGGAATGGTTGTGTTTCAAATTATCTGAGTTCAAATTTACTAAAAATTGTCAAAACAAACCACGGTAGAGAATTTGTAATTTTCCCTCGTGAAGAATTTGATAAAGGTGACAAGGTAAAGACATAGTTGCAAGAGATGTTTGTTGTAAAAGGCTACAACATTTCTGCTGGAAAAAAAAAAAAAGAATATTCTTTCACAGCAAAACTGAATCCCAGAGGAAAAAAAAAAAAAAACAAATCCAGGAAAAAATAGGGAAAGCAAGCCAAACAATTTTCCAAACAACTGGTAACAAACAAACCCTCCAAACTATTTTTTTAGAACATGATTTTCTGTCATGATAATTATATAAAACAACCATCACCATCTGTCCAATAAAGCTGCCCCTTAGAATTCTCTTTTTCATGAGATTCCGGAACAGATAAAGCAGTGTTTTACTGACTCGGAAACTGAGGCATGGATGAGAGAAATGGTTTCATCACCATCATCCAGTGGGCCAGTAGCAGAAAAGAGTATAGTACCAGCCAGTCCCAAATCTTCACTGGGCCATGGCAGAGTGATTGATCAGAGATAGCAAAAATGTAATTGGCAGTTGTTGATCAGCAGGCATAAAGTTTGATATTACTTAGTTGCAAGGTAACAGGGCAAAATCTTTTGTGGAACATAGAGAAATTGAAGTGGATAAGAAGAGAAAAAAAGGAAAAAAATGGAAATAATTAGTACAAGCCTTGGCATGTACTTAAGGTCCAGACAGAATCATCTGAGGTACTCCAAAAGCACTGAGTGATTTTGATCTTCCTGTTAATTGTTTCATATTTGTTTTTCAGATAGTGCAAAAAAGCCAAGTCAGTACCCAGGGGAGTGGCAGGCAGCTGTTCAAAGACCAGTCTCTGGAATATCAATGTTGAACATGAGTGTCCAGGAAAAAGAAAAATAAGCAGAAACAGGGAGAAGTCTATGGAGAAGCAAGCTACAAAGCAATCAGCCATCCTGCACTGAAAGACACACTGACCGTGTTTTCCCAGGAGCAGTCACAACCTTTGCCTTAACTCCTGCACTTCCCTGTGCAAGGGGGGCTCCTCTTGATAGAAGCCACTTGCAATTTCTACTCCCCACGCTGAGGCTGGGCATGTACATGAGCAAGTATTCACAGATCCAGAGAAAAAAAATCCAACCCAAAATTATTGTCGGAAAACTAATAAGAAATATACAGAGCTGATTGGGGTGGTAAGGCAAGCCAAAAAAGCAACTGAGAGACAGAAACAAACAATTAAATATGTGTGATTTCATTCACAAGGAAATGAATGCCATGAGGAAAAGAGTAAGTTTCAGTAAAGGGGGCAGGAACTGCTGCCCTTCCAATTTCAAAATGCTCTTTATAATTGCCATTGTTTTGGTGAAACACACTTCTAGAAAATTGTTGGCTTGGATTTGAAAATGTCATTAGACTTAACTGAAGATGCAAAGAAAATACAAAGGATTAAGCAGATGGGGTAGGTAATAAAATGCCAAACCTCCCCCTGTTAATTAAACAAGCCTACCAGATGGTAATGGTGCAGAATCAGGGTCCTGAAGGGGGAGCTCAGCTGCAGGCCCTGCTACACCCTCTCCTTAAGCCCCTGATTACACATACAGGAGGGAGGCACCAGGGGAAATGTTACTCTGTACACTCCAGTTTTCTTTTCTTTTTTTTATCTCTCAGAGTTGAGACCATGGGGCTGACCAGTTTTGATGAGTCACAGTTTTTGTGAGCCCAAGGATGAGAGAGGTCTCAGAATTAAGACAAAGGCAGAAGAGCTTATGACAGACACTGCTTTTTTCTTAAAAAAAACCAACTCAAAATCATCCCTGTGGATTATGGACACATCTTTGTGTTTTCCATGGAGATAGACATTTAAAAAAATGGATGTGATGAAAAATGCTGTGCCCTAATGAGTAACACATTGTGGAGCCTTTCCTGGACTTAGCCCAGAGTCCTAGTTTTCAAACTAGCTCCTGACTCACACTGCAAGAGCTACTGGTGAACAGTTAATCCTTTACTTGAGATAAAACCAACATGAAACACTGCCAACATTCTTACATTTATTAAGTTTAAAAATCAGACTTTGTGTCTTTGCGTGATTTGTAGTATGCAACTGATTTTGGTGAATTTAGTTTACCTTCTAAGTTAGTAAGAAATACATATACTTTCTCTGTCCCATGTTATTTATCAGGCAGTTTTGTACAAAGCCCATTTCAGCCTATAAATCTGTGGCAAGCTCAGTAATCAGTTGACAATTCACCACTTCTATGGTATCACTGATGACTGCAGTCACACAGCATTGTTTTTTAATCTTTGATGAAGTGACTGCCATAGTCCAAAGCATTTTCATGTGCCCACTGATAGGCTGTAGAAATGAGACTTAACCAAACCATCCTAAGACCAGGTCTTCCCTGCCTAGAGGCCAGTGGTAGGAACACGCAGAGGAGCTGCAAATACCACAGTGGAAAGGCTCTTTTCCTCCTGTGACAGCCTCTCACATTATTACTCTTGTAATTTTGCACTAAGATCCAGAAGCAGAGGCTCTTACATGCCTGTACATAAATGCATATAGTCTCTCATCCAAAGCACTGACAATCTAAGAAAACTGTATCTCTGTTCTATAAAAGCAAGCTTAGGCCCACAGAGGTGTCATGACTTGCTGACACAGGAACTGAACTCATCTCTCTTGGCTTTCCACCTCCCCAGCCACCAAATCTCTATTAACTATACAGCAGTACCTCTCTTTAGTGGCATCTAAGGGCCACTCGATAGCTTTTTTAAATGCAGAAGCAATTTCTACTCATCTACTGCCACTATATATGACATTTGTTTTCCTTCCAGAAAGCCTCAGTGATAGAAACTAAGTTAGGAAAGGCACACTAAAAAGAGCTTGACCGTCCAAATCAAGGCAAGACAGCTAATTAGTGTAACAAGGTATAGGAGGAAAGTCTCAAGAAAGAGGATAATTATAAAACCAGCAGTTGGCAGAATGCAGTCATGTAAGAGTCAAGGCCTAGATTAGCTATTTCTGTAGAACAATTTCAAGACTACCCACAAAAATAGCATTTTCCACTGAAAAATCTGATTTCAGCAGCATATAGCACAGCCCCCGTTCAGGCCAGGAAACCATGCAGAGAGAGACGCCTCAGGAAAGAAAAGACAGCAGCATTCCCAAAAGAGAAAATGGAAACTAAATTGCCCAGGCTCTTCCTGATAACCTTGCAAGGAAGAGGTTGTACCTTTGAAAGCTGAGATCTTTGCATGGGACTCTGAGGGACAGAGCAAACTGGCCCTCAAGTAAGTTGCCAGTTAGGGAGAAGGACGCTTGTTCTTACAAGGAGAAGTGACAACAACCTCCTTTGCTAAACTAGGCTCACACTTAGTAGTTTCTCACAAAATCCACAGTTTTTGCAGGGTAAAAATAATGCCTTCTGAATGACCCTTAGGACATGCTGAGGGACATATTCTTCACACTCTGCTTGGAGGCTGTCTTACAAATCAAGGACATGCCATTTTAGATCCCTGCTTCCTCCTAGGCATAGAATAGCTCTCAAAGTCTCACATATTTTTCAGGGTAGATGAAGGACTGAGGGAACTGTTGATGGGTGGGAAACAGCACTGCCACACAAACATGAAAAAGACCTGTTGGTTCAGAGCAAAAGATCCTCCCGTGTCTGAGAGATACGACACACTCTCCAATAAAAAGGCATGTGCCAGGATCCAAGGACAGTACCAAATCCCTTCCCAAACTTCACTCTCTCACTATCCACTCCTTTTCCATTCCTCCTTTTGCATGTTTCAGTGAGCCTCACAGGTTAACTCCAGCTGCATCCACTCACCAAACACTGATCCCTCAGCTGTCTGCTTCCAGCCTTGCAGACGTGACAGGAAAATGGAGTTTTGGACTTGGTTCAGATACTGCAGTGATAAGGGCCATGGAAATACCTTTAATTAAAGTAAACAGCATTGCACCAGCCTTTTCCATTTAAGGACATTTAAATCACCACATCCAAAGCTTTAGCCTTTCTTCCCTCCCTGTTCCCCTATAAGAAAGAGATGGGGTCACAGCCCAGCTAGGTTAATGCCTAGGATGAGGAACCTCCCTGAATGGCTGGAGCATCATCTAGTGTTTTAAAGACCTTTTGAAAATCAGAAAATACCATATTTATAAGCCTTCTGGAAAGAAATTCTGTGAGTGCACTGCAGCTGAAGTGCAGGTTGCAGTGGGGTCAGATGCACATTCAGACTGTCTTCTAGAGCACTCCAGAGCTGGGGTGCTTGCCTTGGAAACCCAAGCCAGCAGCTACCTTTGGGACTGCTCCTCCACAAGGAAAGTGCTGAAACCCAAGTGTGACTGATACCTAAGGACAGATGAAAGAAAATAAAAACAACTCTCACTTCAACACCCCTCCTATTCTTATTCTCTACCTTATCTTGGAAAATAAGGAAGAAGTGCAGCAGTAGGGGGTTTTTTGTGATATTCTCATCATTGGGAAAGAGAAAATAATTTGTTATTCCTTGGTCTGTGTTTAGGGAACAAGCCCCTGCTGACAGTGTTTTTTATTCCACTCAAGCTGTCAAGAAGCTTAGTTGAGGCCATTCAGCAAGCACATAGATCAAATGAGATCAGCACAGCTCAGAGCCCAGAAGTTCCTGCAGGAACTTACAGGATGCCCTCCTGCCTGCCCCGACAAGTAGGGACTGAAGATGTACTTAGTTTAATTTAATCACAAATATGTGTATAAATCCATGAACATGAAAATGAAAACTGATAAATATGTAGTTGCATCTGTGTGACCCAGTATTGACTCAGCAAAATGAGCAGCTCCAGGCTAATGTTAATAAATGAATCCCCGAAAAGAGCAAGACCTGCCGCAGTGCAGTGTGGCATTATTTTGGCACTAGTAATATGATAGGGGCAGGCAGCCCCTATTAGGGAGGTTTGTAATATTTTTTCATTTCCTTTCAGCTTTGTCTAAGATTTAACTCCTTCTCCTCTGCTGGGGAGGGAGTCTACCTGCTGCTGTTGTGTTCCTGGGTGTGGGTAGGTCAGAAGGGTAGGAACTGTCAGCAGTGTGGGATATCAGCTTTCTTCTCTCTGGACAAGGCAATGACCAAATAATTTGGTCTTTTCTTGAAATGTGGACTTGTTCTTGCTAATTCCCAAAAGGGATCATACCAATCCTCCAAAAAGAGCTTTGTCAGTGCCTTCAGCAAAAGCAGCAGAATGAGGGCCCAAATGACCGGCTCATACACCTAAACCTGCAAGTGCTGAAGTGAACAAATAGACAAAAAAAATCAGTATGGGAAAGTTCCAAGGGTAGAAACCACTTCCGGTTGCAAAGCTAACATCAGTTTTGTCCTTGGGGGCAGAAAAATATGTGGAGTATCTGGATGGCTCAGAGGCTTAGCAAAATCTGAAGAAAAAGAAATTTAGATGCTGATAAGGTTCGTTAAAACTTTTGTTGACTTAAATGTTTGTTGCAAACTGTATTCTCACAAAGCTTCATGTCACTGCATCTCTGCTTTCTGTGGTTCTCTTATCAGCATATGTGGTTGAGGCTGTGTTTCTTTATAGTCTCTCTTCACTTTCATGGAGATGTCTGATTTTGGGCAAATCATCCTGCTGCTCTGCCTGTTTATCCTTTTCATCATGTCCTGCAAGTTGCTGTTACACAGTTTATATGGGGTGGATGTAAGAAGCTAGAAACACAAGAGTTCGCCTTTCTAAAGCACTATGAACCCTCTCCCCAAAGATTTCCAAAGTATTCAGACAGGGTATGTTTTACAACTCTCCTCTGAGACTTACTGACATTTGGTTTTGGGCCACTGATTCTTGTCATGTCTCAATGAGTATAAAAATAACAAAATGAAAGGCAGTAATATAAATATATTAATATATTGCTTTTATAAAAGTGAATATTGAGTGACTTGAAACTTCAACATAATCCAAAAAGCTCTGCTTCAAACACTTCTCAAATCATGCCTTTTAGATATTGGTGAAAGTCACCAAATTCAGATGCAACTGCTGAGCTGCTAAGGTTTTACTTGACACAGTGTCAGGAGAGGGACATTTGCAAATCACTAATGCAGACTGGGATTTCTGATAGCTCCAAAGTAGGCCAGTGTTAGAACGCTTATTTTACTCTCTTACTTAATTGTGACAAATCTTTGTGGGAGCTGTTGGTCTTCTACACTTTGCTTGTTGCTGTCCTCAGCACTTTTTACCTTCCGCACAATTCCTTTGGAAAAAAAGTCCATCATTGGAATTGTATCTGCTTTTATCATGGAGGTTAATAACTATTTTCCTTTGAAGGAAGAAACTGTCTTGTCTTTTTTTTTTCTTCTTTTTTTTGGCTATAATCCTAAATGGGATAAAGAAAGGAGTTTTCATACACTAGATATTTGAAGGGCTTTGAAGATTTCACTTCACAGAACAAGTAATTTTAGTTTCTGACAGATGGGTTTTATGTTGTCTGAGGACGAGGGCAGAAAGGCAGCAGCAAAGGGTACCATGACTGGAGAGACATCTAGTTGTGTTGATGAAGCATGTATAGCAAAGGGGGGAAATGCTGTCTGTGAGGGTCTGGCAGATCAGCATTATGGGAAACATGCCAAGAAGGAACAATAAGGGATATACGTCTGGCTGCAAAATGGAGCTAAGGAAATTTATTTTCCTAGCATTGCTACATAGGTGTTTACACATTGAAACATCAATGATACATGAAAAGATGATACTAGGAGTTATGACTGTTAGAAATAAAGGATTGACATTTCAGCTCCCTGGCTTTGTAGTTTTTGCACACTCAAACCTTCCAATTCAAGAAAAAAGGAAAAAAAAATGAAGGATTGATTGCAAGGTTGGGTTGACGGTGGGTAAGGTTGGCAAGTAATTGGTGGGAAAAGCAAGGACAAATAACGGTTGTGCATGTGCAGTGCAGTCTATAAAGTGCCAAAAGTGCTGCTGGGCAGTCTCCGCCTAGCCAGGGGAGACAGCCAAAATTGGATCTGGATTGGAAAGTAAACCCACCAAAGGTCAGGATTTTGGCCTGTCCTATCCAAAGGGAATGTGTAAGCTATGAAATCTTTCTTTGCTTAGGATTCCAGACAGATCCAAAATTCAGCAGAGCTTTGAGTTGTCTCAGTATTACCAATAATAAAAACTCGTTTTGAAGGTAAGGAAAACCTGCTTGCTGAATTTGTTTGCTACCTCAGTAGCTTTCTAATTAAATAAAAAGTATTTATTCTTCCCTGTCCATTCAAGCTGTGCAAGAGACGACATGCAAGCAAGCATTAGTAGAGAAGCAGCAGTGAATTTCCAGAACAACATTGGCACACCTGCTATCCCTGAGCTGACTGCTAATGCTCCTGCTGTTATTCCCCAAAATACCATTTTGAAGAGGCAGTCTTTTGTAAGAACGTGGTGGT
Source organism: Dicrurus megarhynchus (assembly GCA_013399195.1). Taxonomy (NCBI): domain Eukaryota; kingdom Metazoa; phylum Chordata; class Aves; order Passeriformes; family Dicruridae; genus Dicrurus; species Dicrurus megarhynchus. Next base: position 2,360,491 of record VXAD01008436.1, read on the forward strand.
CTGTCCCATCCTGGGTGCAGTTATCAGTAAGCTAGGCAGTAGCACATGGGGGAAAAAAGACTTCAGACATCTAAAAACCATCAAAGTACTATTGTTTCAAGGCAAAAATAGCCATGTTAGGTTGTACCTAGACTCCTTTCCCTTTGATAGCTCAGCTGTAATCAGAGAAGCAGACCCTCTATCCCTGATATTCAGGAGAACGATCATCCAAGGTGACAATAAGGTAATCCTAACCAAGTGAGGTGTCAGAAGGTAAATGGTTACATCCATTAATATGTTTTCATCTGCACTGTCATCCTTAACCAAAGGGAGACGTGGTCAGACCTCCCCTCCATCAGCACCTCAACCAATCTTGCAAATTATCTCTTCAGAAGTTTGAAAGCTTTTGTCTACAGTGACTTGACCCTTGACTAACAGCTGAAAGCTGGCTTAGAAAAAAATCCAGCCTTCAGATTCCAACTGGAAAGTGAATGTGAGCTTTTTACCTTGCATTTCACAGTCAAAGCACACGGCATTCAAGTATCGAGCCAGAGAGATGGGAGGCATGTGAAGGATGAAGAGAGATGAGCCTCTCCCTTTATAAAAATGAAGTAATTAGCTTAGTAAGTGCAGAAGGAGGAGAGACAGGAAAGGGAGATCCTTTTGTTAGGCATTTATAATACAATCCTCTCTACTGGCCAGATGTGCTTGCAGGATGTTACCAGATTGCACACATTGATGAATGTAAGGACTAGGGCTACACTAAATTACTTTCAAAGGCACCCATCTGGGGATCCTCATTTCTAAAAGCAGGAGTTGTTCCACCTGTGTGCAGCGCATTTGATTTTTAGGGACTGCCAGTCACAGGAGACACTACCAGTTTCCCTGTAGCAAAGAAATGTTATTCCTCTGGTTTTAAATAATGTATGGAACCTTTGGTTACAATGGGCAATTTTCCAGGCCTTTAGGGCTGTTCCAATTAGGACTTTAATGGGGAAGGGACAAGGGCTGAGGAGCTGGCAAACATTGAAACAATCCAAAAGCCCTATAGATATAGAAGTTCCCATGAAGCACTCCCTTACATGTTGGATAATCTTCAGTTAAATGAATCTTCTACAAGAAGAACTCTTCAGTGTATTTAGGTGAATGTTTGCAATAACAATTGACTATGTTCTTACTGTCCAGAAGCATAAACAAACAGCCAATTTACATTTCCCCTATTACCTTTAGCAAAAATATTTTCTAAGATAAAGTCTCTCAGCCCCTGATTGCAGCTTGAATTTCAATATGAAAAGACAGAGCTAGACTGTGGAAAAGGGAAGAGTAACTATTGTATAAGCTTCTTCCCTTTGAACCTTGCCTCACACACTGTTCACCAGTCACATAGCCTTGCCTCTGAGCTTCTTTGTCAGAATATAATGGGCAGGAGTTGGAAGCGCAGCTCAGTTCATTGTAAGCGCTGTGTAAACCTCCAGGGTAATTGAAATTATACATATTGCAGGAGTTGTTTGAATAAAAGAATATCCAGAGAGAAGAGAAAAGAGCAGAGCCAGCATAAACTGTTCTGAAAGCAAGGCTGAATGTGTTGTTGTGAAACCTTGAGGCTTGAAAGAAGAAACCTACCGTATGGGAAGTTTAGAAGCCTCTCAGGAAATTTTTTTATAGGGAGCCATATCACCCAGAGGAAGAGAGCAGAGGAGTCTCTCTGAGACAAACCCAGGGCCCTGCTGGGAGGTAGGAGGTACAGGTAACTTCCCAGAGGCACCAGATAATAATTACACTCGGTGTCAGTTTTGCTGCAAGAAGCAAAATTAATTGTTCATGAAGAGGAAAAGAAAAGAAGCTTCACTGATTCATGGAATGTGTGGAGCACAAAAATTGTATTAAAAAATGAGGAAGAGAAATGGGAAGAAAGTACCACTGCACCTTTTCCATGGCTTCTGCAGCTCCCTTGCTCTGCCTTTCTGTACCTGTCTCCACATAGAGAAAGGTGTTATCTGTTCTACTTTTCAGGCCCCTCAATATACTTATCCCATGCTTATACCCTCATGCTCTCCTTCTTGAAATTCCTTGCCACACAAAACATTGTAATATTATTATTATCATTCCCACTGTTGTCTTCCATCTTAAACCCCTGCTGTTTTCAACTTCTTCTCTTCCTCTGCATCATTATGCTCATGGAAGTTCCCACTTGTATTTGAGGGCTGATGTCAAATCAAGTTAAAGCAATTTCAACAAAAGGACAATTTGCCAAAGACGAAGTTTTTCAGGTGGCTCCAAACTGTGAGTTTGAATGGAACACTTTGTCAACCTCTTTTCATCTGTACAATAAATGGAAAAAAGAAGAGGAAAGTTTGTTTGAAACAAAGAAGCAATTTAAAAACAATGCTCCCTCATTATTTTTTTATTTCTGTCTGAAAGAGTTTGCTACCTATTCTTACTAAGTTCATGATACATACCTGAAATTACTTTACTTAGAAAGTGTCAGAATGCATTGTCAACTTGTATCTCAAGTATTGTATTTCAAGTATGTGTTTCAGCTGTTTTGGAATGAGACTTTGCATCTCCTGTACTTCAAGTCTTCCTCACTTCTTCCTCTTCAATTATGCTGAATATTATTCCCATTCCCACCCCTGGTCCAAGTGATGTCTGTGATTGGGACCTTCCCCTCAGTATCCAACCCAGCCTAAACACAGTGTTTACACATAGCTTTCAGTGTAGCATCTCTAAATATTTCCTCTTCAGTCAAGGTTTCGTGCAGACACAGGATTTTCATCGCTGAAACATCCTTTGCCTCCATCTGTACAAATGGCATCTTGTCCCATTAACAGCCACTCAGAACAGTGTAGCAAAAATCCCTTCCTGACAGGATCTGGGGGAAGCATGCACTATGAGGGTCTCTGATACACTTCCAAATAACTACAGAAACAGAGCTTTGAAGAAATCACTGTAAAATGAGTACCAGACTGGTGAAAAATCACTGACAAAGAATACATACTGTTAGTGGATCTCTATCCATCTGGAGGGATACTTTAAGTGGGACCAGAGCTGATCTGTCCAGACACATCTTTTATTTCATTAGTGACCTGGGTGAGATAATCAAGCATACAATCAGAAAGTTTGTGTGAGATCGATCGGTTGTCCTTGTTTAATTTTCCAGGTGTTTTAAAAAAATCTTTAAAAAACTAGAATACAGAGCTGAAATACTTTAGTATCTTATTTTTGGTTCATTTGAGAATGCCTTATTCCTGGTAACCTTAAGAAAAACTATTTTATTAATTTACTTATGGCTGAAAAACAGAATTTGGGGATAATCAAAGAGCACTCCACATCTCTCTTTTTCTCAGCTTAGTTCTCCACCATATTCCTTCCTTCTCTCAGATATATCTGCACTGAGTTATATTTCATTTCCCAGCAATATGAAAACACACACACTTCCTCTTAAAAGTGCTTCTCCAGATCTTGTCATGGAAACTTGTGGCAATAACTGAAGGGCAGGATATCATACATGCAAAGCATTGGATCTGAAAGATCTAGCACTCAAAGCTATGAAGTTAAAATCTGCCTGGCTCCCTGTACTTTCTATTAAGATCCCTGTCTTTTAGCAGTAGTGAAAGACATAGATTTTCCACAGAGCCTTTCAAAAACAGTTACTGATTTGCAGTTCTGTTAAGTTTACATATTAAAGAAGCTTTAAACATTTTCATTTCCTTTTTAAAGCACAAAGATTTTTTTTTTTTTGGTCTCCTTCCCATTCTGACTGTAGAGGTCAACTTAACTTAATCCAAAATATATTGCATGTCTCCAGGTCACTAGCTGTCAAATGACACAAGCTCCATAAAAAAACTCATGAATTCTTTCTAGAAAAAGTCATTCATTCAGAAAGATCTGAAAGTTGGAATAGAGATTTAAGTTTTAAAGGACACCTAGTGTGCAGGGGAGCTGCTGGTTGGCAGCCCCCAAGGCTGCAGTTCCCCATGCACACACCAGCACACTGAAAAGCAGCAGTGCAGGGCTCCTGACTCAGCCCTGCCCCTGTGCCCATCTTCCTGCAGAGCACAGAAGGGATTCCACATTAGAGACTCATACAGGGCTCCAGTGCCCATCTACTGAGGCACCTAACAGGCTATTTTATGCCACTGCCTGGTGGGCGGGCTACTCTGGCTCAAAGCAGACACTTGAGGGCTTTTTTAGATTGCAAGGAAGTAGTCAGTATCTATCCCTGAGGAAGAGCTCCCTGGGAGCAAGCTAACTATGGTCTGTATTTGGGAGACAGGTATTCAGCAACAGACTAAGTCTACCCTAAGCTTTCAAGTTGGCCTTCTCAGGGCAATAATTACTTGGTTGCAAGAAAACGTAAAAAGTTGTCAATCCATTCTCAATTCCCATTTAATTTATTGGTTCTTTGAGCCTCTCAGCTCCCCTCAGGCATTCTTTTCTCTGATATTTCTGCCCTCAGCAACTTGAATGTGCTTTCCAGGCACTCTTCATTGCTGTAGTGATGGCTGGTGGGCACCCTTGCTATTAAGTCACCAGCTTTCTTTGCCTCCACACCCCTCCAGGCCCAGGCTTTGGAGAGCTTACTACAAAATCTCTTTACCCAACATAAGCTTTCCCTCCGTCTTAATTTCATTTTCCCACCCTCCCACCACTGAACTTCAAAGCTGTTAATAATGCATTGTCAGGTACCCTCTGAGTTTCTGGGAAGCTGAGCACATCTTTAGTGTCTTATCCAAGTATTTTATGTGTTAAACTACAATCTCTTCACAAAACATTGCTTCACCAAACACTTCAGATTGCAACTGAGTGTCCGGTGGCATTTTTAATGGTGATCTCCCTGAAGATTACTATTTATGTCATGTGCTGCTCAAAACTAAATTCTGCTGTATGCTGCCTGTTTCCCATAGCAAGTGACAAGCTATGCTGTTAACAGTGAGCATATAATCACACATTGTACATTACAGCTTCAGCTGCAATGATTTCTTAAAGATTTTTACATGATCTAACTGGTGAATATTTGGGCATATGGTCTGCCTTGTAATCCTGTTTGTTCTCAGTACATCACTGCTAAATTATATCTGCAGAACTAAGGCTACCATTGTAATTATAGCCTCCATAAGGCTGTAACTGTCCAACAAAGAGAATTCATTCAGGTCAAAACAGTATTTTAATGCCATTATGGCTACAGGGGGCTGCCTGGTAGTGCTGTTCTGACTTGCTGTTTGTTAATTGGTAGTCACAGATGTGGGCATTGAAAACGAGCGGCTGGAAGTTGGGTGAAAGACAAGCTGACATAATTAGTGGGAGTTGGTGAGGAGATGGACACAGATTTGCAGGCAAAAGAAGCTCCCTGCTTGCCAGCTAGAAAAGCTTCTGTCTCTGGCTGCAGGGGTTGCTTTCTGAGTCTCACTTCCATCTGCTTGGAAGATGGCTCTCCAAAGGTGGCAGACTAAATCCCATGCTCAGACAAAACACATCTCCTCTGTCGCACAGAGGAAGCTCAGAATAGAGGGAGAAAGCAATTGTTAAATCATATCTCAACCAAGTACAAACACTTGAGCCAGAAGAGTCCTTGGTGTTGAGACACCCCTGAGGACAGCTTATTAAGGCAATTTCCTTGATTACCAGAGGAGTGCACTCAGTGGCACAAGATGACATCTGCTCCCTGGAAGACCTCACAGGGGGGCTCCACCTCCATTCCCCCTTAGATGGGTGCCATATCTGGTCACTGCTATGCACCCAGTCAAGGCCAACTGCTTCACGTGGATGAAGGTAAGACCTGGGGGCAAACTATGGCCTACACTCATGATAAAAAAATTGCAGTGAGAAGAGAAACAGAGATACTCCTCCTGGAATTCACAACCATTCCTTTGCCTAGGGAGGCCAACCATGCCATAGCACAGAGCGCTTTGCAGAGTGTAGAGCAACCCTAGGAGTGCTGTTCCTTTGCTCTTCAGACATCCTTTCTTCTTACCTGAAAATCTGGCCTACCAGACATGGGGCAATAGCTCCTGTCTATATCCAGCTACTCCTCTCTCATTCTGTGCAGAGCCTCTTTCCCAAAGCAAAAAGGATCATCCTAACACTGACAAGGTAGTTAATTCAAAGTAATTCATATGCTTGTTCAGTTAGAAAACAACCTTCTTTCTGGAGGGGAGAATGCTCCTACAATTCTTCTCAAATTAAGCCAACCTAACTGGATTCCTTCTGTTTGGCATACACTGATTCTTAGGGAATTCTTCTCTACTTTTCCCCCTGCTCCACTGCTCTCAGTCAGTGAGGTCTTCTTTAACTTCCTTGAGAGACTCTTTCAAAGCAGAGCAGTCCGTAAAGAATTTGATCCAAAGGCCCAGCCCTGATGCAAGTTAGTAATTTCAATTAATAAGAATTGTGAGTCATTATACATATTAGATTATATGTTATGGATTCATGAGGATTTATTTATAACCACAGGAAGTGGAGCATGAAGACCTCTGAGCATGAGATCACTATTTATCTCCTCTTTCTAGAACAGGAAAATCTCTACCCATTTCATACCTCAAAGACAGGAGCCTCCAGCTTTACTCTGTCTTCCACAATCCTTACAATGCAAAATGTTCTCCTAATCATGGTTTAAATCTCATGCTCCATTTAAGCCCACTGTTTCTCTTCGTTTCTGTTTATGGGCAAGGAAAATAGATTATTCCTTTTTCTTTGAAGCAAGCTTTTTCCAGCTTGTAGAGTTTTTGTATCTCCCCTAAGTACCTTCTGGTAGACTGAACAACCTTAAATCCTTCTTTACCACCCATCTCTTCTGTCTGTCTTTACCATCCATCTCTTCTGAATTTCTGCTGATTGCTGCCGGTCACCTCTGCTTCCCACCAAGGCAATCCATACCTTGAATTACAAAACCCCAAACTGGATACTTAGTTCAAGTACTGAATAAGCAAGAATAAGAAAGAAAGTGTTGCCCCTAATTTATTGACATTTTAAATATATTTAATTAATTAATTAATCATATATGTGTATATATATGTGGTAGCAGTTCTGCTTTTTTTATAATGCTGCCATATTTTTGACTCCTGACTCTGCAAAGATTCTATCTCTATTTCTTTGTCCCCCATCTGACATTTTTGCTAAAGAATATTCCTAATAAGATACAGACATTTGTATCTTGTTCTTACAGAATTGCATTCTACTGTTTTTCAGATCACATTTCCAAACTGGAAATATATTTTGAAGTCTCTTCCTGCGAAGCAATGTGCCCATAGACCCTCTGTGCCTGGTGCCATCTGCAAGTTTAACTAGAAGACACATCAATTGTGTCATTTACTGAAGAGATACAAGACTCCTTCCCTCCAGCACCCATTCACACACCACAGCCCCACCGTAATAGGTGCTGTGCAAGCACAGCACTAAAAGATAACTACTCCAGCAGAGCTTGCTAGCCTTGTTTAACACTTTTAAATTTCAAGCTAACCTTCATCCCATCTGCAGCACTCTGACACTGGGCCCTGAAACCACAAAGCACTCCTTTGACATAGTACTGGATCCAGCTGAGATGGAGATCATTTTCCTATAGCAGCCCTCACAGTGCTGTGCTTTGCATTGGTAGCTAGAAAGGTGTTGATAACACACCAGTGTTTGGCTGCTGCTGTATCAAGAAGTACTCCTTTGCCCCAAAGTACTCCTGTGAACCCCCAAAGCACCTGTGAGTCTCCAGAGATCTGACAAACCATGGCAGAGTTCTAGTTGGTGGTAATTGCCCAGAAACGGTGCTGCCAAATTTAATTAGAACTTTAGTATCTCAAATCTGTAAGTGGCCTTTCACCTTCCCAAGTCTACAAAATTTGGTCACTGCAAATGCCAATCTACACAGAAATGTCTTTAGCTACATGCAGTCCAAGGATGTAATTTCTCTAGTCACTGGAAGAGAATATTTCTCTAGATTTAAGTACAGCAAGGTCTTGAGCTTTATCTATGCCTCTGGCATCAAGGCACATTAATCATATCCTTACAGAAAATACAGAGACATGATTTATGCATTTGGTAAAATTTTATCAATTTACAGCAATCAAATTAATTAGCTAAATTAATTCCTGTTAATTTATTTACATTGCCTAGGAATATTTCTTCCATGGATAGCTCCATTAACTGCAATGTTATGTTTCAGAGAAACTCCAAAGTAGAGTTGTTCGGTTGTAGATCATGCTTAGACTGCAATCTCAAATCACATCAGCTTTGACCAACACTGAAATGCTGGAGCTGTTATCTCCTAGGTGATTCTCAGGATTTCAGTTAGCTCAGGAGGTGGGTGCTCCACCCTTACAGCACACAAGGACTGACTCAACCAGGGACAAGTAAAGTACAAACATAGTCAAGTCTGGCAAATCAAAGTTAACCCTTTATATGCTACTGGAGCATCAAGCTTGGCTCCCCACTAGTATTTTTGTGAAAAAATTACATTTTGTTGGCTAACAGCTTCATAACTTAAGTAAACACAAGTTATTTTGCTACTTTTTCTTCTGCAAAAAGGCTTATGGAATTCCACCTTCCACTGAGGAAAAAAGATGTTATGTCAGTGTGTTGGTCTCAGCTTTATAGAAGTCTTCACCTCTCATTTTCTTCCCCTCCCTCCTTTTCCCTCACGTTCTTATTTCCTCGAGTGCTTCATGGAGGCTTTTATAAATAACTGGACATACTTATTCTAACAAGCACTTTGGCCAGTCAGATTCATTTCTGTATAACCCCTTGCAGTGCTATTCAATAATGCGAATAATTACCATAGCAACTGCAGCATGTGGTACATATGGTGCCTCTGAGAAACAAAGCATTTTCTTTCTTTCTTTCTTTTTCTTTCTTTCTTTTCTTTCTTTTCTTCTTTCTTTCTTTCTTTCTTTCTTTCTTTCTTTCTTTCTTTCTTTCTTTCTTTCTTTCTTTCTTTTCTTACCCTTAGAAAAGGAGCCACATACATTAGCTGTTAATACAAAATGATGTCTTACAGTGTTTATTAGAGGGGAAAAAAGGTTTACAAATGAAGAGCAATTTCCCGCTCTGCTTAGAAGCTCAGATAATCAATTCTTCATACATCACCATCCTTTAATCTCTCATTTCCTCACATTATGAATGCCTACCTTTTTACAAAATGCAGAAAATAGATCCTTAGACAACAAAGTATCCTGATTACGTCTTCCTGTGCTCTTACTGGCTTGACACTCCAACAGACAGACAACAGAAGGTGAAGGGTGCTGACTTACGGAAGGACTGGATTAAACTTGGAGAGTAGCAGCCCTTCAGTCCTGCATTCCGTATTCCCTGGAGGCTTCCTCCCCTGTGACAGGAACAGCTGAGCTATAGAAATGAAGCTGAACCCTAAGTGCTGCAGTGTACTTCTCATGTCCTGAACACACTGCTAATATCTTCTTGTTGACACTGAGCATTGCAGGAGCTGTTTCACATGCAGTTCCACAGACAGCAGCACCACTGAGGAGTGGGGCCGAGGACCATTTGGAACTGGTAACTGTGTCAGTCTTATGAGTCAGGATCTTAAAATGTTTCACCAAGATGAAGGTGTGGTAGCTTTTCAGCTTTTTTGTTGACCATACAGCTAGAATCATACATGCACGGCATGGACATTGAGCATGGAAGAACAGTGCATTTATTCTAGGAGATCAGATTCTGAAGCCCCCAGCTTCAAAAGTCAAATTTTGTCACAAAAAAGCTCTGAAGTAATGTTATTTTTTAGCATCTAGTGGGAAATGAAGCAGAGGAAGGCCAGCAGGCTGAAAAGGGATAGTGCTCTCATTGACTCGGCCTGCTACTTATGTATCTCTAGCAGGGCTTTTCTCAGTCTTCAAGTATTGTAATCATGTTGAATTCAGAGGGGGTGAGCAAATACTACCTTTTGCTAGCAACCACAAACCAGTTCATACCCTTCATACCATCATCCTGCAGCAGGACATTGTGCCAAAACTAGCCCTTAACTGAACTGTCCTGGCACAGCAGGCTTGAAAGGCTAACTACCTAAAGCTAGCAGATGCCACAGGACTTCTAAGGGACAAGAAAAAAGCTCAAAGTCTCAGAGCTTCTATACCTGCCTTTGTTTCCAGTTAAACATTTCCCTCAGTCTCTCTTTGTTGTCATCCTTTCCAAAGGACCCATATCAGAAAAAGGTTTCCTGAATTTGCAGACACCTTCTAGGCTCAAGTTTAGGAGATTGAAACGATGTGACATGCATGCCTCCCTATCTGTGCCCCACCTTCCCCTGCTGACACATCCCTCCCTGAGCACAGCCTGGTTCTGCAGGGGAATGAAGGGTGCGGGGAAGGGTGGGAACGCTGTAAACAAAACACTTTTCCTGGGTGCCCTTCCTACCTGAAAGAATGACTTATACATGAAGCATCCCCCTTTCTTAGCTGACATTCTTCTGGGACAGTCCCAGATGATTGGATTCTTGGTTAAGATTCCTTTTGACAACAGTAGCTATAGGGATCTGTAAATCTGGCATGAAAAAGAGATTAGTTATACCTAGCTGTACACATTTGTGCATATATGTTGCACATAGAAATGGCCATCTGAGGTACGTAAATGTGGACCTCTTTTTGTCTGTTTTGAAACTTAGTTTTAGGGATCTGTTTCAACTTGGCTGTTAAACAGCCGGTGACCAGCAGTGCACATTCGCTCTGCAGTCTTCAGCCACCAAAAGCCAGCTGAAGAAAGCACAGGTCTAGAAGTGTTGATCACCAAACACAATTTGGAACTGAAATAAACACTTATTTTCAAAACTGAAATATTTGTTACCATGTTGTCCTTGTTGGAATAAGGCTGCAAACGTGATAAACACAAGCTCACAGTTTAACTAATAATGCCTCCAATAAGTACAAAACAACCCCTTAGTCTTTGTGTGAATATATTAGTTCACAAAATACAATATAATCTTGGACTAGGATAACATGACTTATCTGAATACTTCTTCTCATAATCAACCTCTCCACATTTAGATGAATGTATTTTGAGCTGCCCTGCCACCAACCAGCAGCAATTTTTCAGACAAAAAGCCACTAGAGTGCGCCTCTTCCCCAGCGATGGGACTAGCACTGTAAACTTGTTTGTGTGAGAGACTATTTTGCTGAGGAGTGGAGAATTCAGTGACATGGGGAATTATTATGCACCATTCATTTCCTTGTAATTTAACTCTCAGTAACAAAAGCATAATGTACGGTCTGGTTTACTGGGCTGATTTACAACATTTTAAGTGAAAAGAAGATTTCCATCTCTTCTTTTCATGCTGACGTCAGCAGATACAAAGTGTGTGTCTTGTAACATGACTTTGCTTTAGACAGAGCAATGCAGAAAAAAGCCCTGAGAGGTTGTGGCAGCTCAGGAGCAGAGAGCAGGCCAGGAACCACAACACAGTGCCTTGCACTCTCATTTGCCGCAAGAAAAGCCACTAGCAACACCTCACCAAAGGAGGCTGACGGGGAAATGGGGCTCCTACGCTTTGCTGCAGCTGTGTGGTTTGTCACCTTCTCACACAGGCTGGTGCCTCTGATCAGGCAGTGGGAACTTGCCTTGTCTTCTGCAAAACACTGTCCTTAGAGACCACCTTTTTTCTGAAAGCTGAAGTTTCATTCTGTTGTCTGCAGATGGGAGGGAAGAGATAAATCATACCCTGATAAGGCTGTCCAGTTTATGGGATTGTATTAGAGCCTACCAGGTGAACCCATGAATTCCCTTTTCTCCATCTTTTACATGCTCCACATGTAAGAAAATTAGATAAGAAAACCTCATACCTAGACTTAATAACACGAACTGGTACTTTTCACTTCTCACCCTAACCTAAGAGGCTAGAGAGAGCCTATCATTATCATGCATCTTCATACATCTCAGCTTATGCTCTGGTCTCCTTAATCCAAACCTCTGTAGGTACCACATAAGTTTGGTTTTGCTGGTTTAAAAACAAACAAACAAACAATGACAACAAAACCCCAGCAACAACCAGAACACCAAAACAAAACACAGAAAAAACCTCTCTTTCACAGATAGGAAAACAGCATACCATATGTTCAGCCTTGATCTGAAGCACTCCCTTTCTGTCCAAAGGTGAAAAGAGAGGCACATATGAGTTGCTAAGGGAACATGAAATCTCTCATGAATGACATTCCTCTCCTGACTTCTATGCATTTTGTGGTTCAGAGTTGGTCAGAAAAAAATACAACAGGGACACCAATACTGGTGTTTTTCAGAGTATTTCAGAGCTAAGCAGGAGGCATCACCCTGTAATCTTTTTAGACAGGTATACACTTGCAAAAAACCAGCAGGCTGAAACACAGAGAAATGGCCGGGGCACAAGAGCCTGCTCTGGTCCTTTTCAGCTGACTGTGGGACTTAGCAACAAAGACTCCTTTATTTTCAGTTGAGGGAGCAGGGGAGAGCAAACGGATACAACAATTCATGCTCAAGGAGACAGCAGAGACAGACAAAATGTCACTGCATCTAACCTAAGACAGCCCTGCAGTTCTGGAGGGAAACAGCAGCAAAAGAGACTTACCTGTTTCTGAGACATGGCATATGAGAACAACAGTCATGAGAGAGGCTCCTCTTTGCTCTGTGACAGCCATGGAGCCTCCACCTGCCAGGTGCCCACTACTTTGCAATGAAGGAGGGATGAATGGATGCCATGACAATCCTGGAAAAACTCTACAAACAAAAAGGATGGGCAAAGTGGGGCAATGGCAATATGTATAGAAGGCCAGATGCCAGCCTCTACATTAAGCCTGGAGACTCCTTTGGCCTCTTCAGGTGCTAGAACTTGTCTATTTTTACCTCAAAATTATCACCCCTGACCACAGACACAAGGAAAACCTTCTTTAGGTGCCTTACAGCCACCACTTAATTCTCAAGCAGGTTTCTTGATCAAGAGGATGACCAGCTCTGTGGGCTTCTCTTCAACAGAGTGAGACTTGAAGGAAATATAAACATTCTGGACAGCCAAGAAGCAAACAGTGAACTTACATCTTTGCAAGCAATGCGTCCCACACCTACAAGAACTCACAGGTGCAAATCTCAACAGACCCTCAAACCTCTAGAGGGCAGGAGTTCTTGCCTGACTTTTATGCTTCATGTAGTCCAGAACAGGTCTAAAAGTACCACTAGGCAAATACCAGCAAAAGCAATGCACTACCACAGCTCTGCTACCATGTCACTTCATTCCTCTTCAAGATTTATTGCAATAAGCACATCCTGCAGGATAGATCATCTCAGCTGGATGATCGTGAATCCTTCAGAGAGACTGATGGGAGATAGCGTGGAAAGGAGCCAACTGCTCAGTGGTTTAGGTCTGACACTGCTCCCAGGTGGGTTATGTGAAAGCCATCTCTGGAATGAGAGTTTCCAGTTTGTAGGCTTGGTATTAGAAGAGTCCTCTAAGAAGGAAATTCTGTGCTTCTGTCCCTTACTATACAAAAAGAACAGGCTGGATAAAACAAAAAGAAGCAAGTAGTGAAGAGAATGGTATCCTCCAGTGAATAGCTCTTTAGTAGTAGTCATGTGTAAACAGTAGTAGCGGTGATAGTGATGTCACCTGCATAATGCTGACCACAGGAGGCCCTGTTACCTGCCACACAAGCCTGGGCTGTGTGCATGCAGAAGCTTGTGAGAAAACTTCAAGGCTCTCAAGATAGTCTGTAGTGGAGAGAGTTTGCAACAACAATATTACAGGCTGAAATAACTCCTACAAGTAGATGTGTTAAGAGGACATGTCTGCCGAACTCTTCCAGTCCATTGGCTCACTTCAGGCAGTGAAATGAATGTCTAGACATATCTAAAAATTGATAAATGAGCTTCCCTGCTTTTGTTTTATCAGTTACATTGATGATTCAACAGTGGTGAACCAGACAACAAGAAAAGAGGAGCAGTTCATTAGTCTGAAAGCACAGGGAGATGTCCTGCACTGAGTCCCGGGACCTGACACTATATTGCCACTACTTCAGCCTGTAGGCAAATCTGTAGGAACATATGTTACAGCAAATGCCTGGATTTCAAGTAAGTTGTTTACCTTAACATGAATTACCAGGGCCATTACAAGGCAGCTGGGATCTGGCAGTCTGGTTCATGTTTTGGTCAGCTCATTGGGCCCTACCCAGAGCGCCTTCCCAGCAGGCAGAACAGCCATGTACCACGGAGCTCTGCGGCTGGAAGCTCAGCCACATGCAGAGCCTCTTTGCTGGAGAGAAGTGCAAATCTGGTGTAAGCAGGTGCAAATTTCACTGAAACCAACACTCTGCTCTTGATACACAGCATCTCTGGCAAGCTCAGTTATGGTCTATTGAAGTTCTTATTCCCACGGTTTTTGTGAGATTGGCTGTCAGTCTACATCAACCATGGGAAAGATTCCAGCTTGAATACCTGCCTGATAGCTAGAGAGAAAACTGGGACTGTGACAGCTAAGCTTAAAAGATTGCAAACACTGGTTAGCTGCTAAGATGGTTACCATGAGCAAATAAATATAGTTTATTGCAATAAATTCTCCAGTTTATCCAGGTGGCTTTCAAAACTTTAATAAAGTCTCAGGTACATTTGTTTTCACACTGATATAAGAAACAAAACCAAATCTTCTACAATTCTCCTGGGACCTACTTATGAGATGTCATGAAAGTTACACGCTCCCTGAGCACTGAAGGTAAAGCATGCCCTTCTTAAATAGACCAGAAAATACATTCCAAAATTCTTCTGAGTTACAATCATGAGAAAAACCCCACAAAATAAAACTCTTTTATCACTCCCAGTGTACGCAAAGCCTAATGAATTCCATGCTGAAAAATGCAGTTAAAGGTAGAGGTGGCTTGAGAATATGTTTTCCCTCCCTTAAAATATCACCATTAAAATATCAGTATGCACAGTTCTAATGCTTTAGATTAAAAAAGAAAAAGTAAAAAACGAAACACCAAGGTGCACAGAAAGTCCCAGAAGTATCCTACACTGTACTTACAATCACATATTTGGCAGCTACGGCCATGCTTTCAATATGTGTTAGCATTATGAAACTCTTACATCCCAGCTAAAATCCAAATCATAACTGGTTATCCACCATGATTGTGTTTCCCAGGCTTGATTAGGTGACTTATAGAACTGACATAGACTGCCCCAAAAAAATATTCTGTACTTCAACATTCACATGTTATTAGATGCATGATTATTTGTATAGCTCAAGTTATGCAATTCAACTTAGTAATGTGCTTCACAGTGTGAAGGCACAGTTAATTCTAATACCTCCAACTGACACAATCTGAAACCTTAGTATTTATTCATAAACTCACTGGAAAACAATTTCAAATAATGAAACAATGTGAGAATTTCACAGCTCTTTGTGAATAGGAAAAAAAGCGGAATTGTTTAAGGAATTTTTTATTAAGAATTATTCCTTTCTGACTTTATAACAGCCTTCTAAAAGCTTAGCAAGGGAAGCTGTAGAAGTGTTTGTTAATGTAACTGGAGGTCTCCACAAAGAGACCTGTTCAGGTTATGGATAGAGCAGTTCTGTATGGATTTCCTCACAACCAGCAGCACTAAAAACTGAGCCTGGGATCAGAGAGTCATGCTGGGTTCCTTCAGTTCTGTTTAGCATCCAGGCAAGCAAGAAAAGCTCTACAGCCCCAGTGATAACCTCAGTAAAGCACAGGGAGCTGCACTGCCTTCATTTTATGAAGTAGAATTGCACAGGTGCTAAAATGACAATGAACCAGCAAGAATATTTTGCTTGTCACACAGTGGAAGGAATCGGAGGCAATCTTCCTTCCTGGATGTTCCAATGGTGCAGTGCTAACGTATTGCTCAAGCAATATAAGATATTTTTGCCAGAAAAGTCAGCAAATGCAAACAATGACCAGATCATTAGAACAAGACTTCAGTTTTACCCAATCACGTTTCAGAGCCAGATGAATATAAAGTTTCATATGACACCAGAAACTTTTCATGCGTTTTGTGGGTTTAGGACTTCTAAATTATACGTTTCTATTAACATTACTTTAAAGGGCAGTCTTATCAATTCAGAAAAGTTTGCATGGAAATAATTTAAACCCTGCTGGAATAAATAGTTCAAGCTCTCCCTTTTTATTACATTCTAAGAATATCCTCATGTAAGTGACTATTGTAATGTCCCTGTAAGATGAAATTTTTACCATTCAAATCCACAACTGTATTTGCAATGCTTTACAGACAGTGTAAAAATTGATTTATGGTGTACAATTGATTTATGCACTGTGTTTTTTCACTACCTGAAAAAATTGGCTGAATGGAAGTGTTCCTTGTTACAGATTTTAAATTTAGTTTTTCCACCTGTGTTACATATTGACTCTTGATAGAAAACTAGTGTTACTATATGGTGTAAATTGTGAAACAAATAAGTAAATAGATAGGAGTAGACCCTGACCTGAACGTGAAAGATAGAGGCATAAGGAGGAGTGCAGGATGCTCTGGCTTAGCAGTGATTAAATATATTACTTACCTCTCCCTACAGATGGCTTTGGAAAGCCTGCAGTATCGCTCCAGGCACAAGGGATGGTCACACCTTGATTTTAGATCTTTGAATATCTCGAACATCAAAAAATACTTTAGATTAGCTTTGTTTCAGCCAGGGAAATATAATAAGGGAGACCAGAGAGAATACTTCAGGCTTCCCATAATCCCATAGTGAGTGGGAGTGGTTGTGAACTTCCTTTTGCTCTCATCAGCCTCTGCTTAGCAGTTTGACTGAACGTAATTTCCTGCTTGGTGTTGGTATTCCATGTTTCAGATGGGTTTTTGCCACCATCTTTTCTTCCCCAACACACACACTGAACTGAGAGAATGACATAAACTTTCCCAACCAAGTTTTTAGGGAATCTGAATAACTTCATGTCCATTTATTATACATGATAGGGCTGATCCACAATTACTAGAAACCTAGANAGGGAAGGGAAGGGAATTCTTTCCCTACAGAGGAAAGCAGTGTGCCCCAGGAGCTCTGCACTTGCCCCAGCTCTCCTGCACCTTTACTCACAGAAAAGGGCCCTGTGCCTTGACAATTCAAACCACTCTATGCACCCACAGAGCAAAAGGTGCTGCCAGCAAGTGCATCACAGATGCTCATTGGAGACATGCTCATCGGCACCAAAAGGTGAGGGAGAGGCAGGAATGCTTAGGAGAAGTCAGAGCTAGCCAAACAGCTCAGCTGCAGTGTGCCTTCAGGGAAAATATGGTCCTACAGCACAGTCAGAATGAGACCTCAGCCCTTCCTAAGCCTCGGCTTACCTTTTGTTGACTACTTTCTTAATTTTACTTTGTTGGCAGCAGCAGTTATCATTTAGATAAAATGTGTAATACATACTTGACACAAAACCATGTGGTCTTTGTTTTGTTTTCAGAAAGCATGACTTTATTGTAAGCAGCTTTACAATAGCACTGCAGAAACACTGATGGGTCCAGCTAGCATCAGAGTACGTACAAGGACAAGGTGTGTTTGACACCATGAAAAAAAAGGTGTTTCTTGTAGCCTTTAGCTAGTTCATGCCAGATTTGAGGCAAAGTAAAAAACTTCTGTGCTTAAGCTTGCTCTTTCTGTTCTGATTTCTGAGGAATTTTATCAGCTGATTTTTTTTCCCTAATGAAAATACAAAATAATTTGAAAACTACAGCCTCCTCCCTGTTTCTTCAGGCTATATGCTGCATTATAACTACTTCAGACTATTTACAGAACTAGGCAGTACCTTAGTCCTGTACTCCAGGGACATATCTGTGTCTGCTTAGCAGGTACTTGTGCTATGGTCCCTCAAACCTGCTATTCTGAGTGCAGCTGTCAGCAGTTCTTCCTCACCTTCCCAGAGCTGCATTCCAAGGCATCCTAGGGTTCTTTCTGGCTCCAAAACACAGGACAACCATGTGAGCATCACCTACTAGCCGGGAAGCAGAAAGGAGAATGACCGCCTCACAACTTCCACAGTCTCCTTTGGCTTTCTCTGTGCTGAACGGGGACTCAAAAATAAGATGAATTCCACAGCCACATCCTAATGTCATCACAGCCAGATCCTGACTAAGGTCCAACTGTCAGCAAGCAATACAGTCAGGACTGTGTCAGCATATCAACAAAAAGATACTATTTTCAATCATTATTCTTCTTACTACAAAACTGGAGAGGCAAAAGCAACTTTTTTCCCTGAGTCTTTTGGACACTGATTCAGAATACATTTAGACAGATATAGGAAGTGAAACACAAAATCTCCCTGAGCACTTAAAAAGTGCTCAGGCATTTAAATGCCTTCATTAAGAAAGGCTTAGACCACAAAGATAAGAACGATCTCTCACTCTGAATATAAAAAATACCTGTTAGAGTAACACTACCTTAATGACAAACAGGAGATGGAGAAATTTGGGCCCTAGCTTGTACGAGTAAACTATTTTCAGTTGCTGTCTGGAACCTTTCAGGATCACTTTGAAGATGAAAGAGAAAAAATGAAAAGTCACTTAGCCAGATGAATTCTGCCCAGTTCGACAGCTAGGTCTGGACTGACTCCATTGATTTTGGTGAAGTAATCTTCTCTTTATACCATTTGAACAGAGAAATTTTGGCCTGGGATCATCTCTAAAAATGTATACATTTCTAAGTTAAAAGAATAAAAGATATTTGGGAGGGCAGGGAGTTTAAAAGTAAACAACAAAAAAAGAAAAGAACAGAAGAAGAGAAAAAAGAATATTTGGGGTAAGAGAAAGTGGGAAAAGGATGAAAGAACATGGAGACTTTTGAAAAGACTTCCAATTGGATTAAAATGATGATAAATGGAGGTGCAGCACAGGGGTCAGGCTCCTCTCGATAACAGGATCTGAGTGCTCTCAAACAGTTGGTGTCTGTCAGTTATATGGGAGTCCCCTCGGTCTCTTGTGACTAGAGTTTTTCATCGTGTGTTTCTGACAGGATAAAGCAGAGCAGCTAAACAGGATAATTCCCACATTCTGCTGGGTGAGTCATTTCCCTCATGCTTTTGAAAGCCTTGCAGGCAAAGGGGAGCCGTGCTGACAAAGCAGAGGAAGTGCACTTTTTCGGATTTCACAGGGCACCTGGTTCAAACATGTGTCGTCGTGACAGAGAACACCTGCAGCAGAGTTCAGCAGCAGTCTGGCAAGTACAGCCAACCGGCTCAGCTGGGGCCATGCACAACACATGGGCTACAGGGCTTTATTCTTTATTTTTATGTTGTTTATTTAAACCTTCTGGGCAGTGGGATGAAATCTTCAGCCAGTGCACTTTTCTCTCTCATTAGATGGCAAAAGGCAATGACTGAATTAATGAAGCTGGCCAATGCAGAAACAATCTCTACAGCAAAGAGCCCCATGTGTGAAAGAGTATATGTATAGCTTATTGTTCTTTGGCCAGGCTAAGCACAACTGGAGCATCACAGCACTAACAGTGTTCCTGAATGCCAGTTTAGCATTTTGGAGGTAAAAGGGCTGCCACTGAGAGCAATCTGAGTGGCTGGTGAGGTTGTGGAACCTGGTGATTAGCAGATTAATTACCCCTTGTGGCTCACAACTTATTAATCAACCATTAAAATAGTAATTTTCAAGAACAGACTCAGATGTATCAGAGGAAAAAAAGGCTGGGATAGTTAGTCTGTAGCCACTTTAGGCCAAGTTGAATTCAGCTATTCTAGCAGCCAGGAGTGATACCTCTGAACTGTTGAGTGTCTTAGACCCGGCCCAGGACCCAGAGCTCTCCACAACTTCTGGGTGAAAAACACCTTTGGCCAATGACTTCTCACAGCCTCATCTTTCTTCCCTGGTCATCCTTCTCACCAGGATGTGCATTCCATTTCCGTGCCTCAGTGCCATAACACCAGAAATTCAAGGCAGAAGTGTAGCGCCCTCCTCTCAGTGTCAAACATCCACCTGGCTGCTGGTCTGATGAACTGAAAGCAGTTGTAGCTGAGCACTGAGCAGATCAGAGTGCAAATGTGCCAAGTCCAAACTGAACCCCACTAGCGCCTTCATGCAAAGCTGGCCAGTTATACCCTATGCCAGAGAAAACAGAAGGCAAAATGAGGTTTCACTTAAACCATGGCGCAGCTGCACTCACACCGCTTCCCCAGAGCTATAGCACCAGGATGGGAGGTCATCTGAGTGGGCTCCAGGGCAGACATGCTGAGAGAAAGCACCTGCCAGTGACACACCACCAAAACACACCAGTGGACCTCAGCTGCTGGCAGACAGCATATGGCAGGAGGCCTATCCCTATGTTCCTCACTTGTTTCAACAACTTGAACTCAGCCCATGACTTGTGCTTCCAGTTCTGTGCACAGTGGCCAGCCTAGCAGTGCAGGTGATCTCTTCATCACCATTTGTTCCTGACACTCACTCCTTTGTCTAGTCTTTATCCCTGCCTCTTCCACTGCTTTAGCAGATCCGTGTAAAAAAGGCAAGCTTGCTAAAACACTGTCCTCTTCTGACTCCTGCTTTAAAATGCCCCCTGCTGAAATGCCTGTGTTACATTTGATAGCAGCCAGACCATGCACAAGAGGACACTTTTATCTTTCAAGCTAATGAAGAATGTTTCATTGTTTAAGCTGCCTTTCTGTCTGGCCAGAGGCTTCTGCTTATTCTCACGTATTCGTATGTGCAGCTAATTAGGGCTTCAGTGAAAGGACTGTCTTTATTACTTGTGTCCAGCACTTAGCACGACACTGTCCTGAACACATGCTGAGGCTGCAGTACAGAGCAGTAAGGTAATTCACGTATTTTCAGATCAGATGGGCTTCATGAAAATCCCAGGATGTTTAGAGAATTGGCCGAAGATGTCTCTGAGCACTGAGATCCCCAAAAGGAAAGGTGAGGCTTCAGGAAACTCCAAAAGGGCAAGAAGAATGCCTGTATCTTCAGGGGAAAAAAAAAAAAAAGACTGGAGAAGAAATAATACAGCTAAAATTCGAGCTAAAATTCAATTCCCAGAAAAAAGTTAGAACAAATAAACAAATTACTCATATAACTAGAGGGAAACAAAAGATGAGTAATAGCCAACGTGGATTTGTCACAAAGACACCATGTCAAACCAGTGTAACTTCTTTCTGTAACAGGGGAATAGCTGTAGGGGAAAAAGAGAAAATGTCATGTATCTTGACTTCAGTAAAGTTTTTGACACTGACATGTTACTTTGAAAAAGATGAGGAACTGTGGGCCAGACAAAAGTACTCCAAGGGTCAAGCAGTGCAGACTTGGTTGGAAAATCATTCACTGTCAAAGCAAAAAGATGGACCTAGTGAGGTTCCACAGGGATGATTTAATGTTCGCACTGGGGCCTGGATGATAGGTTAGTGAGGACACCCACCACAGCTACAAATGAGGCAGAGATCAACCAGCAACAATCTACTGTACTTGTACAGAACAAGGTTGGGCAGCAGTTCTGTAAGAAGGATCACAAACTGAACATGAGTTAACAGCACCATAGCTTTCCTTATGGGGAAAAAAAAGGAAAAAAGGGCACATATCTTCCCGTAGAAACAAGAGCATAATATGCATATCATATGAAATAATGTTTTCAACCTATTATTAAGGCCTCCACTGGAGCAATAACTAGGCAAAAGAGACCCAGACCCATATGGGAGACAAAAGGAGATTGACAAGAAAAGGCAACATAAAGACTGCAAAAAATATTGTTGTTTGGTGTGGTGATGATAACAAGGAGGGGAACTGTGCTGAGTCCTGAAATGCAGAAAGAACGGCTTCAGAAGAAGCAATGAGCTTGCTTTCCCACCAGTGGTGGACAGGATGAGTTGTAATAGACTGAAATTACCACAAACATCAGGTTAATTATTAAAAACTGAACAGGAGTGTACCATAAAACTAGATTTCCTAGGGAGGCTGTCAAATCCCTGAAGGTTTCTTAAAATGTTAAACAAAATATCTTCAAAGAACAACATAGGTTTAGGTGTTAATGCCTTAGGGCAGGGAGCTGGACTATATTCCTGCTGAAAAAAATAGTGCCTAATTGGATCAACTTCATCCCAAAGTTCAAAAGCACAAAAGTTCTAGTGCTTCTGCTTCTAAAATTGTGACGTGATCAGGGAGGATTTTGTTCCTGCATGGTACACTTTTCATAGGTATTCTTCTGCCTGCAAAATGCAAAAGGAAGGCCAACGTTACTATACTACATTAAGAATTTACACCCCGTTTGCACAGGTGTAAGCAAGAAGAAATCCTTGTATTTACAGTCAGTGTTGCATTAGACAGTAAGACCTGAAGCTCAGAGTTGTTTATGTGTTAGAATAACAAAAGCACAATCCAGTTACCTTTTTGATACTGCATTTTAACCCTTATTTCTCCTGAAAGAGGAGCATGCATCCATCTGTGCACCAAATCGAACTCCCTTTCCCATACTCTTGCTAGCACAGAATCTTATTACATTGCTCTGGTGTAGCAGCAGTTCTAAGGTGCTGTTGAAAGGGACAGGACAGACTCTCAACTTGTGATGTATGAGTGTAGCTCTAAGTGTGGCTAACACATCAGTACACTTGTTTCATGCCTAGAGTCAAATCATTGCAAGATGTGATTCCTCAGATCTTAAAACTAGGACTAAGCTCAGTTAACACTTGACTAGGAGACTTTAAAAGAAAAACCAGGGCCTGGGGGAAGTGTTCAACAAAGCTTTTAACCAGCTCCTCAGCATGGTGTTGAGGTCACTCTAGAACAAAATGGGTCATGTTTCATGCAGAAGAGCCTTGTGGTTACAAATCTGCAGAGAGGAGAGGAGAGGAGAGGAGAGGAGAGGAGAGGAGAGGAGAGGAAGTTGGAAAAGGGAAAAGGGAAAAGGGAAAAGGGAAAGAAAGGCAAGGGAGAAAAGAACAGCAGCTGCTACAAAATGAAAGACATTTCAACAAGAAAAGACTGGCTATGGAACACACAAAAGTAAAAGCCCATATTTTTAATTTTGAAAATTAAAATGCAATGTTCCAACATTTTAATTTTGTTTCCTGCAGAATTTCTGTTCTCTTTAAAAAACAATCATTAACATGTCAGCATTTTGTCCTACGCAGGAATAAAAAAGTCTCCTGAAGTGCTGAAGTTTTCCACCAAATAGAAACTCCAAATGTTGCTCATTTCTATTTCCTTTTTTTTTTTTTACCTTTTTTGCCAATTACATACCTCTGTCATCTCACAGACAAGGGGATCTGTGGAGATGCTTTACTCTGGAAAAGCTGTCAAGAGGTTCCCAGCTGTCCACTCTCATTCTCGCAGGGATTCCTGCTCTGACAGCAGGTACTGACCTGTTTGGGAACTAACTCCTGGCTGCCACTTGGATTTTCCTTAACAGGTTGAGCTATAATTTACAGCAATTCTTAAGCTGCTTCACAAATAGGCAAACCAGGGGTGCCACAGAAGTGCCTAAGAAAAGGCAAGGGTAAACCTGGTGCAAAGTGGTCAATGAGATCACCTTGTGCTGGGGTGAGGATGACAAAAGCAACAACATAACTAAGTCTCCTGCAAAAACTAGAAATTTTCAGGAGCCAGACCAGGCTGACTGTGTGTTCATCCAGTATACGGCTTGTTGCACTTCCTCTTGATAAACCTGACTGCTGATAAACCTTACAGCAAGAGTGCGATGTGCATCGTTACAACACAGACAGAAGCCAAATAAGCATTTGCTGGGGGTGTGTGGCCATCAGCACTGGAAGGCTTCCCAGAAACACAGTGTTTCCAGCAGCCCCTTCATGGATGACAGGGAGGCTGTCCGTCACATAGGGATCAGCATTTTATTATTGCTGTACTGATTAGCTGGGATTCAGCCCAAGGAAGAGATGCCTCAGAGATGCTCTAATTGATTTAACCAGCACAGCACAAAGCCTGGTGAGTACTTTTTTTTTGTTCATGGAAAGGCAAAATCTTGCAGGAAGGTCAAGATGAACCGATAATCAGTCATCTTGGGATAGACACTTGGGCCAGGAGCACAAGAAAAGGAAACACAGCTTCCTCTGGTGACACACTTGTAATACTCCTGTAGTCACAAAATTGCTGTAGTGCTGTGTCAGCACAAGAGTGTGGAGAAAAGGCACAGCAGTCCAAAAGGGAAGCTGAGAGAAGAACAAGGATTGAGAACAGGCTGAACAGTCCAGCTAAGAGGAAAGGGGCTTGCTTCAAAAGTGACCGTTCTGGCCATGGATGAAGGTGAGACCATCAGCCTCACCACAAGCATCAACATCCCATCTGCTCATCCCAGCTTCTCAGCTAAAGACTCAGCTGGGGGGGGGAAAGACATCTTAGAAGGGAAAAGCATTGTTCGTAATAGGCAAGGCAGAAAATCAACCAAAATCCATTTTGGATTCTTTCCTTTCCTTGGCAGAAGAGGAGACCTGGCAGACTTCTCTTGAAAAAAGATGGAAAGGTAAGCTAAGAAAAGCCATGCTGGACTACCAACATTTCAAAGCCTAATATTGGGACTGAGAGAAGGACTCATCTCCTTCAAAGGGGATCTCAAGTTTTCCAAGAATTAAGTTACATCACATCCCATTTTCACTTTGACAGAAGTTATATATCAAATCAAAATAATTCATCTAAGCCTAGCAGATAATTTCTTCATCAACATGCTTTATTAAAAAAGCAATTTCAAAAAATCCTGACCTTTTATAGGTCACTTGTCTTTTCCTAACCAATCAGATCTCATTGTTCCTTGAGGTCCTAATCAATTATCAGCCCATTTATTTCACTTGATATGAAGACTGTGCCCAATTAATTCAGAGATGCATTAAAGTGAAAGCTTTCACAATTGAAATTAATGTTTTTTACTTTCTGTCATGTTCTCTTCTGGGAAATTAAGTTTAAATAAATGTTAAAGGAATTGTCAATAATGCATTGCAGAAAGGTCAGGGTGGTCAGGCATTAATACAAGGGGTGTTTTTATTTCTTTATTATTAGAATGTGTTTTCTTCTTTTTTCAGGTAAAAGAGGAGATGCATACAGCTACACACCTGTGGTACAGCTGAAGCCTCATTGAAATGAATTGTGATTTTATACCTTCTCAGCCATGGCCATTTCCTGTCTCTATTCTTCTGTCTTAATTAATGAAAACTTAAATAGGCTTTCTATTTTATCATACGTCAGGTAGACTGAACTTTGTACTAGTTAAACAGCTCATTAGAAAGATTGGTCTAAGCAAAGCTGAGATCTCTGATTCTACAGCAGAAGTCTTCATCCATTTGAAAATGCAGTAATTTCTCAGAGAGGCAAGACAGGCAGACAGACTGTGTTTTTAAAATGGTAAATAATGTACCAGCTGTACCTATATTCCTGCTCATAAATTTCTTTCCTCCAGTTTAGTTTAGTGGAATAAGTTTTGCCTCCTGCAAGGTTTTCTGGGTATCTTCTCTCTGAGGCTGGAGTATGTGGAAACCCTTGTCCCCTCTAGCTTTGTAAGAGCCTTAGATAAGGGGACACCATGTTATTCCTAGCAGGCTTATCAGGAATGGTCTTCTGCAGGCACAAGAAACTTAGCTTCCCTGCAGCCCTGGCAGACAGGGAAAAACTCCCTCTGTTTTATAGAGGTGATCTTTAGATAGGAAGGAGTTAAGGCTAGGATCTGCAGAGGGGCCCTGGCATCCCTGGTGACCCAGCAGCACTCTGCTTAACAGCCAGGTGGCTGTCTAATGGAAAAGCACACACAACACAATGTGGTCTTGTTAGTATTTAGCAAAGGACCCTTTTCATTTTAGGGAAGACCTGGGAATCCCTATGAATACTGAATACTTCCAGTACTCACGTGTCTCTGCAAACCTTAGGCTACACACGCCCAGTTTTCTGTCAGTCAGGAAAAAAATCAGCATCTCCTTAGTATAATTATAAGGCCTCAGTGTCATGGAAACCCTCTCTATGGGCTACCCTGGGACTTGAGAACGCAGGGTTGTGCCAACACACCGTTTCTGTTTCCTTGTTCTGCTGGAGAGGGTTACAACAGAAACGAGCAGTGAGCAGCTTCCCTGAGCACTGCATGGTTCCTTATCTTACTGTACAGGAGCACCCAGTCCTTCCACGTCTCCCAAAGCAGGCATTGAGCTTTACCACACAATACAGGCTAATCCCACATCACTCGTTGCACATGGACTAAATGTGTCTGGAGAGATGGATTTGGCAGTTGCTTTGGGATTAGGCAGAAATAATTTAGAAGTGCTTTACAAAGCAGAACTGTACTTAATACTTCTGCTGTTGTGTTCCCTGCTAGAACAAGTAAGCCAAAGTACAGTTACAAGTGTTGGAAAGGAAGGGAAAAGCTGGTGGCAGGTGGAATATGTGCCTTCCACCTCAAATGCCCACAGCTGAAAAATGGATTGTTTTAAACCTGGGAATTTGCACATGTAAAGTGGCTTTGCTGATGCAGGAAAAAGCATCTTGTTCTTCCTCTGATGGTTCAGTTGGGAATTGCTGCAGAAAACATGCCATGTGGAGGAAGAGGGCTAAAACTAAGCTCTCCAGTGTTACCCATTTGTCTTTTACAATGTGGCTGCAATTATGGTGTTTTCATTGTTTCAACAATCTGTACAGAATGAGCCAGGGTCCCCTCTGGTTTTAAAAAGTCCCTGGTCAACAATGATACCGCTTTAAAAAATCTGTGTTTCCTACCCTCCTGGGTAGGAGGCTAGGAAACACAGATTTTAACTTCATGGGAAGACTTTTGTTGCTCTCCTCATTTTCCTACACTTTAGTGACACCACTCACAACAGAAAAATTCATCCTTCAAATCAGATACAAGTTTCTGTGTATAAAGTGGAAGCAGTTCAAAAGCAAGAAAGTTCTTCAGTTTT
This sequence comes from Dicrurus megarhynchus, assembly GCA_013399195.1. NCBI lineage: Eukaryota > Metazoa > Chordata > Aves > Passeriformes > Dicruridae > Dicrurus > Dicrurus megarhynchus. The sequence continues at coordinate 2,387,259 of VXAD01008436.1, forward strand.
CAACCAGTTTTCCGTGAAGCTGCCATTTTTCAAGGAAGATGCAAAAAATGCTCAGGCCTTCCTCTATTTTTTATTTTCAGTGTTCTTTTTTTCTGTAGCTTTTTAGTGTTTGTGAAAAGAGAAATACACCACCCAAATAACTCTGAAAACATAACTCAAATGCAATTAATTCGTTTTCTGCTGGAGCTTGCAGAGAGCCTGAAACATCAACTCTGAGATGCATGATCTGCTCTTTTCATTTCAAAGCAAGCCAGTTCAGATTTGAACTGTAGTACTCAGCAATTCCACCAGCTCCTCCACAGTCCGTGGCATGTAAGAATGGCTAAGGAGTATAGCACTGTGAAGATCTGAATTATGGTTAGGTCCTTAACCACATGAGGCAGCACAGGAGATCCATGATTGGCTTTTATGAAAGAAGAGCTAACTCTAAAAAGTTTGAAAAATATTGTTCCAAGATACTAGGCATCCTCAATTCCCACTGAGCTCCAAGTAATTAGGTAATGGAGCTTACTTTCAGTCTTCATCCCATACTCTTCTTAAAGCTTTAAGCCAAAATACATCATCACTCATTCTGAGCTGCCTCCTATCCTATGAAGCTGAACCACCACTTACTACTAAACCTGTCTCTGGTTTCAAATTCATTGCTTGATATCACACCCCAGGAATGGGGCCAGTAGGTTTTTAGGGATTTATTTGCAAGTCCAGATTAGTGCAGATTCATTTGCCACAACCATCTGTATTTCTTTAAAAAGTGTACTTATACCTTTAACTACCTTCATTTAATTTGATTTCTTAAGCATCAAACAAAATAACTGGAACTTTGTGGAAATATGGATTCAATCAGTGATCATTGGCTATTTTTTTCTTGCCTTGGTTATGAAAGGAGATGAGGTGTTTAAATTACTAGATTTCACATGTGGAAGGAATAAGTCTGAAGGAAATAGCATAGGATTCCTTCCAAGCTTGAATTACAAATTATCCCAGGACCCAGGAGAGGAGCAGAGCAGAGCAGAAAACAAGATTTGAGGAGATTCTTTGTCAAGTTAGTTTCTCAATCAGCCTTGAAAGGCACCTCGAGGACCCAATTTCTTCCTTATGTTGCATTCCTTCACTGGTGTAGAAGCTTAAGGGCTCCAGTTGGTACCTTTTCCAATAGCTGTTTATATGATGTGCTGAAGTATTTATCTTGCAATAATGCATGTTCATGTCAATTTTGCAAGAAAAATTAAGTAATAGATGAAGTGCTTCTGTCAAAGAATTTACTTGTTAGTGTGAATCTTTTAGGTACATACTGCTCACATACCACCAACCTATAGGCTCAAAGGGATTCTTTAAAAAAACCCTCATAAGGCTTAATATGTGAATGTTATTAGAATATTATTAAACTGTTCAGATATCGGATAGGGGGAAATTCACATCTTCCTTTAAGCCCTTCCAATAAAGCAAGAATGGCTATCTCCATCCATTCTCTTACCATGCTAAGTTTCTTTTCCTAAACAGGCAGTTCTTTCCGGCAGGCCGGTAGGAGTAAATGATATGAGTATTCAGATTAATAGTCTAGGAACTATAATCAGCCATGTGCCAATGGGTGCTGTTCCTGCTCTGAATGCCCACAAATCTAGAGAGAAATCTGCCTAGAAGTTATCTTTAATCTGGCATCAAAACAGGGGAAGACAGCTTCCCTCTCTGGTGCAATGCAGTTCCCATGTCAGTTGGTGCCAAAAGAATTCCGCAGAGAAATAGCAGTAAAAGGAAAACCAGCAGCCAAGCTCTTATATCATGTTTAAATTTAATTTTTTAATTTCTTTTTTAATAATTGACCTGTCAAGATAATTACTGCAGATCATGAGACAATGTCTCTAGCACATTCAGGAAAAACGAAACCATTTGGAGGAAGATGTACATTTTCAAAGGGATCACTGGCTGGAATGGAATGCAATTTCACTGTCATTTTAAGCATTAGGGAAGAGGGGCAGGAGGGGCACACGAGGGTGGGGTGGGCATTGTGGTCTTTTGTTATTTTAGTTTTTGTCAGGCTTTTGAGAGCTAAAAATCCATCGGCAGATGAGCTTGTGCTGTAAAGGCTACAACTGAAATTAATGAGATAGATTTTGCTTGGAGATGACTGCAGTGCAACAGACTTTCTCAGTGACAGGCTAAGGATAATGCCACATCTTGCATTATTCAGCGTACAGTTTGCATGGTCTGTAAATATAAAGCCTTGTCCACTTTGTTTGACTTTTATACTTACATCCGATGGGGCTTGTTTACACTCTGCTTCCCCCTCAAACTTTTCTCCTCCAAATACTCTCCAGGGACCATGAGCTAGAGCATCTCTGCAGGCTGTTACACAGCACCATGCTGCAAATTCAACCCATTAATACGACAGCACATCTGATCCCAACACTACTGTCCACCACTCCCTAGCTCTCCTCTGGGAACAGCTGCTTTTAAATGACAGACACCAGTGTCTCATGCTTTGATATTCAAAAGCTTAGTGGACCGTGCTCTGTGCACTGGCAAGAGAAATATAAGCTGAATCTGCCTGAGAAGAATTCTGCTGCACAGTTTATCTTCCTTAGTTATTTTAATGCAGCACTGACCAGATAATAAAATCCTTAATATTGAATATGAGCTTCTGAAGTCACAAATGTCATTAGTTTGAAGTGGAAGCACACATCATCCATTCTAGTATAAAAAAAGCCTAAATCATGGCTCCTTTGAAATCAATATGAAAGCACTTCTTAGACTGAACAGGCCAGAAAATGATCGTAATTATCATAAAACATAAAATTTCACTTCCCGAAAGGAGCAGGCATGTTCTTTTTGGGCGTGGAGGTGTGGGGGATGGGCAATGGGACATGACACACACAACCAGATGTCTCAGTTGCACACCAGACACTTTCCATTTTCAAGCACACTTCTAGGTGTAACAATTGATAAGGGAACTGTGAGAAAGCAGTGTAAGTATCACTGCTTAAAAGATCTGCTTGAGTCTGCATATAGCCTGAAATGCCAGCTTTGAATTGCTCCTTTCCAATCCAGTTTGGATTCCAAACAGAACACTTTAAGTGGCAGTATTACTAACTGCTCCATTGCTCAAAAGCCTTTGAAAAGAAGAGGAAGTACCAGTGTGAGATGACGTACTAGGAGAGGGTGCCCAGTAATGGAGCCGAGAGATAGAGTAGCACTTTAATTCTGCTCACTTTAGCTTTTAAATACTTGGACAATACACTCCTGACTCCTGGGTAGACCTACAGCTTAGACCTATCATTCTGTATTTTTTAGTTGACCCTGAATTTAATAAGAGACAAATCATCCTGTTTTATTTTTTAATAGGTAAGCTGCATGACTGACTTACTCTCACAGGATGCCAATGACACCACTATCTGAGAGGCTACAAATGATCACTCCTGAACAATCTAAGGCTAAGCAAGAACAAGTAGTACAGGAATAGGAGTATGACAAAAATGCAGCAGGCCACAGTTTAAAATAAAGGAGAAATATTTCAAAATCATTCTTAACCTTGACATAATAACCCCAAGGACAAGAAAGCCTCTTGTCCTTTGCTATAAGACTAATCAAATGAAGAAAGGAGAGTTTCAGCTATTCTAAGCTCTATTCTTTGCACTTCTTTTATTTTAACATATCTACCCAAACCCCAGTTACCATCCTGTGTAATACTCTTTTCTGGTGCCTGGCAGGTTCCGGTGTTTTAATGCTGCTAGTACATTGGGACATCTTCATGCCTGTAACAGCACCTAAATTTCACTGCAGAAAGGAAAGGGAATTGATCTGCTCTGAGTCACAATTACAAATTCAGCTTCAGAGCACTTTGAAAGCTGCCACGAGGCATTCCCAGCAGGAATTAGTGTCCAGCTGGGACCAAGCAACAGTGTCTGCGTGACTTCAGAAGCCATTAAAATATAGAAGCACCACTTAACACTGGAAGAAAATGCCTTTTTTCCCCCCCTCCCTGTCTTGCCTCTGCTTCTTAAATCGCCACTTAGCATTATTCAAAAAGGGCTCCTTAAGAAGCTTCCATTCTGGTTTTTAGGAAGTACTAAATGAGAGATCAAGGCCAAATATGACCAGAAATCAGCTTTGGTAAAAAATGCTGATGTTGAAACCAAGCACTTCACACCTGAAAAAATGTTCACCGCTCAGGCAGAAAGGAAAAGAGGGGCAAGAAATATATATGTATGCTTCTGTATGACCTCAGCTCTGTGTTCAGTTTACCATTAACAATTCACAATGCTTGTGCTGGAATTAAAAAAGACAGAGTATGAACAAAAGCCCAGTACTGACTTATGTTCCTCCTGATTTTGGCTTCTTTCCTTTACCCAAAAGCTCAAAGGCTTTCCTGGCCATTGTTTCTGGAAAGAGGTTGGCTGGTATGCAAGTTTCTAGCTGCTCCTTGACCTAGAGTAGACCTACAGGAATTCATGCTGTCCCAGCAAGGGGCTGTGGCTACCTAGGTCAGCAAAAGCCCTGGTGCACCAGGATTGAAATCAAGAGCAGAGCTTCTCAGCACCCATGTGCTTCACCAAGGCAAGTCCCACCTGCTGCAAGTGTCTGAGTCACTCTACACCACGAAACCAGGGTTTGTCTGTGTCTAGGGCCCCATGTTCCTCCCTGGATTGGACTGTTCCCTGACCCACTAAAAAATACATGAGATTACAGGCCAGGGTGAGCCCCACTATGAGCTCCACTACCTACCTACCTGTGCTTTGGCACCTCAGCATCTCTCTTGGAACGTAACTGAGCACAGCCTACTGCCTCAGCCACAGACCTGCACTGTGAGTCCTCTCATGTGAGCCAACATATGAGGGAAAAGATCAATAAAGAGGCCTGAAATGTTTTGCACATGGAGATTAATGCAAGATATTCAGTACCATTAATGGCGGACATTAGCCCTCCTTGAGGTCTCAGGAAAGAACAAGAGACAGAACAAAACAGATGTGTCCTTGCTTGAAGTCACCCTGAAGTCTGGAGTAAAGTCAAGAACGGGACTTCTGATGAGGTTTCCATCATAAGGCTTCCTCTGGATATACTGGGGAGAACACATTCCTACTCCCAGCAAGCTCAAAGCAGTTGCCTCTAAGTACCTACGTGCAATAGCTTGCAAGAAAAATGAAAAAACTCCCTGACTTGATGCCTGTCTTTCCAAACCTGCTACTGCTTTAAAAACCAACCATCACACGGGAAAACAGGGAGATGCTGTCAACTCTGTTATTCACAACTGCAGATAAACCCTGATGACATGATATTTTTCCCAAGTGATATTTTGACCTGGGGCAACATAAGTGCCTCAGTCTCCCCTTTCCACCTGGGTGTATCTTACTTGCCATGTTTGCTACTACATTGTATTGCTTGGTAAGAAATTACAATTCCAAGAGCAGGGGTATATCAATTCTCTGACTTTAAGAAACACATGAGTCAGACAGTTCCTGTTTAGTATGCAGGAGAGAAGCATAAGTGCCTTTTATGGTTAAACATAGATGCTATCTTTGTTGAGGAGAGGAAAGGGGATGTCCCCATTATAATCTATGATTTATTCCTCCTAGCTCTGCCTGACTGTATTTACGGTAAGTTTCTTCTTTTGGAAGCAGTTAGGTTCATCTACAGTTCCACAGTGGTCACAGGAAGATTTTCCTTCCCTCCTGGAAAGTATCCAGTCCTTTTTCTCTCTAAGGACAGGGTAATTCCCCCCTGCCTCAAGAAGAGCAGAGAGCTGGAAACCTGCCATGGAAGACTGTCGCATCAGTTTAATTTTACTGGTAACAATAAAGAGGGTCAGTACCCAATTCTAGAGAGGTAGTGGCATGCATACTAAAGCAGCTGATTTTCCAGCACCTACTCCTTCAACAAAATCATAAAGAGGTGTAGTGTTAGAACTGCCTGTAGCACACTGTAGCCAGAGGGTTGCCCAGGAGCCAAATGCAGCAGGAACAGACCACATTGCTTGGAAAGACTCAGAATTACAGCTTCTGCTTCAGACAGGAAACAGAGCATGTGAGCCCTGAGACTCTACCCACAGACATGCAGTCTGTGGGAGAATATAGCACCTTAATTTATCCCTTCCTGTCCTACCCCAAGCTTTCTTATTTGACCGGCACAGGTGTGTGAAGGATAAGTCCCCAAACAAAAAGTTCCTCTTGGGATGGCAGCCGAGGAAGCCGTGGTTTACCTTTCCCACCTGTACTTGCCCACCATGATCTCTTTGAAGCAGTACTGCCTTCCCCAGCTCAGGCAGATCAACAGAGCTGTTGCATAAGCATGCCCTGTATGGCCTCAGTCACCAGGTGAGTTAGCACAGCTTAAATGTCAGGCTGTCACTAACCCCCTTCATTTTGAGTGAAATGTGATGGGCAGCACTCATAAGAGCAGCTTCACCAAGAGATTACAGAGGAAAATATCTTCCACAAAGAGCTAGTGACAAGTAGTCAGCCAACCTGTGTGTCAACATGAGTGCAGATAGAAAAGGATGTACCACAGATGTAAAAGCCCAATTTCAGACAGTCTCAAAGCTCATTAAATCACTGAGTCTAGTGGCTAAGCACTTCTAAAGATCTAAAACAAATCTAAAAAAAAGGAAAGACTGGGCACATGTCACAATTATGCCTTTCAGAGTGGAGGCCTAAAATACATATTTACCCCTTGTCTTAGGCAGAAGATGCCCATTTCAGTAGCACTGTCATCACAGCATTTTCCCTGTGGTTTTTCTGCCCCCAAAACTCTTCCAAATCTGTCTTAATGCTGCTAAAAGACTTGTGCATTGTTTTTTTCCCCCAGAATCCTTGTTTACAGCCTGCAGGTATAAGCAGGCCTGCTGAGAACAAGAAAAAAATTTACAGTGTGTTTTATGAAACAATATCATGTATGTAGCACTGCAGAAGTATGTGCTCCAGAAATCTGGACAACGTGAATACCACATCTTTAAACTTACTCACAGGACTGAGACAGTGATGTAGGTATGTTAAGCTGTCTTCCCAGAGTAGTAATATTTGATATTATTGGCATGCAAAAGAGCAGAGCACATTTAAGTAGTATCTAGTTGCTCCTCCTCTCAACATTACAGATCTTTAAAAAATACATTACCCTATCAGGCTTGAAAGAGCCTGGTCTATTGCTTCGTATAAGATTATATCTTTACTACACATTGGAATACCATTGTATACTAGGTATTGTGTATTATAATAAGAAATTAACTTTCTGTAGATCACACTTGTGAAATAAGCTCCAGTGGCCAGCAAAGTTTTGGCTGAAAAGTGTTACTAGCTAATGTTGTCAAGGATGATGTGTCCAAACAACATAACTGTGGCAAAAGTCTATTGTGTAATAGTGCTATGAGCCCCTCAGGCATTAAACTCAACTGAAACTTCATAAGGGGAAAAAAAAAAGAGTAAAAATAAGGGAGAGGCTTAATGAAATTCCTGTGTTTTATTGTGAAAATTCAAACTAGCACTACTTCAAGTTCTTTGTAGCTGAAACTGTCCATAGACTTCTAAAGATATATAAGCCTCCAAAACCAGCAAAAGGCAGTCTGGTCTATAATTAAACCTGGTCTACCATAACACTGAAGTAATTCCAAAACATTAGCTTATCCTGGTGGGATGCTGAGTTGCTAGAAAGACTCCTTATTTCCCATGCTCCTTAACTTGTAACTTTCCAGAATATCCAGATTTCTTCCTACAATCAATGAACTTGTAAGGCTTATGAATGTGTTTAGGTTGGAGCAACTCCCCTCACATGATCTTAAATGAGAAAGTCAAACTACTCTATCCATGCACTCCAGTCAGCCAACACTAACACTGTGTTCAAATGAGTTAGCTTGAAATGGTGAGAAAGGATTTGAACCTCACACGTACTTTCATTCTGTTACATGAGGACATTGGCAGGTCTAAGAAGACAGCTGGGTTCTAAATCAATTCTTACTTCTCTAGAAAAATAACTAAAAAAAACCCCCCAAAAAGCAAAAAAATCTCCACCCCGAGCCCTAAAGTATGTTTGAGACATCCTCAGTGGAAAACATCTGGTCATTTCTTAAAAAAAAAAAAAACAAACCCAAAAAAAACCCCCCAAAAAAAAACCTAAGGAAAGGAACATTAATGATGAATGAGAAAGAGGACAGAAAAACAATTATATTCTTTTAACGCCACTCTATAAATGAATGGTATGCTTCAGAGTGAACTCTATTCATTTCTGGTCACACATCCTGGGCAGAAACTGCAGTGACAGGGAAAAGCAAAATCACAAGTGTTCTTTCTGTTCTGTGTTTGCCAACACACTTTCGTCTGCTTTCATTTTGATTTCATGTGATTTTCATTTGATTTCATTTTGTCTGCTCCTCCATGTCATTTTGGTTCCTCAGCCAGATCCTCTGTTATGTGAAAGGCCTTTTCTTCATATGGTATTGTCTACTTCTTGAAATTCTCTTCTTAAAATGAAACGCCAACTAATAAGTTGCTGGTATCCCTATGGACACTGAGCTCCAAGCTATTGTAGGATTTTTTAATGACTTATATGGTCCTTCTCAAACAAACTCCCACCAGGAATCTTTCATGCTAATTAGAGTTCCATCCTCTTGGAACAACTGCTTCACAACCTGTGAAGCTGCTGCTCTAAACCCCTGTCCTTTCGTCATACCCAAAATAGTTAATGTACGTTTGGTGTGGATTCCCATTATTAGTGCTTCATTGACTGATTTCTCCAAGATGCCCCTTAGCAGCATGTATGCAGTATCTATTTATTGAGGAAAAAGCTGTTTGCACAAGCCTGTTAGTCCACCTCTAACCAGATTGTGGGAGATTTCTATCTACACAGACTGTCACATGTATTTCACTAAAATTTTACCTCTTCAGTTTGTTCAGAGTCATTTCTTTCTTTAGGGTTACAGGACTATCCTCACACCTCTGTGACCTAAGCTGTCCTTTGGGTATACTTCATAGCCAGGAATTACAGTATCTTATTGCTTTTTGTCATTGCATCATATTTCAAGCTGTTGAATAATGTCTATGCTATCAAGGTCCTCTTCTTGTAGTAAGCAGGAGTGTCTAGGGCTGTCAGTCTTACTGCCATTCATAAGTACTAACATCCACTAAAAATAAATTAGAACAAAAGTGATGTGACTATGAAAAGCTGTAATGTGAAGATACTGAAGAAAAAGGCTTTTGTCAAACTTGACTCGCATGGAATGTGTCATATAACACGACCCAAACTATTTGACAAGAACAAATTATCACAAGATTCCCTATCAAAATAAGCCAAATCCATTAAAATATACAAATAAATCCCAGCTATGAGATCAGCATCCTGTATTACAGGAAACTCTGTTTACTAGGTTACACTACTGAATTAAAAAATAGCAAATGTTCTTATCAGTAATCAATCAAGAGCTCCTAATTTTTTCATAATGGTGGAATTTTTAAAATCTTTAACTAAAATCAACTTCAAAAATAGATGGTGGCATTCCATAAGGTTACTATAATATTGAATAAAACAGAGATGTAAAAGATGAAAAAAACCTGACACCAACAAAATGTAGATTAACTGCAGAAACAGACAAAAGGCCACAGCAGCAGATCAAAGAGACAGCAGCTTGGCAAAGTATGATGGAGCATTACCATAATGAATTTTGTGAGTAAGCAGTGTCCTTTAAAATAATTCTTTTGATCTCTTAAGAAGGCATTAACTGTAATCAAGAAAGGGTTTACTTAGCAAAAAATAAAAAATAAAATTAAAAGAGGAATAGGCTTATATAGGATTTAACTTTAACCCATTTCCAGCTCCTCCATCACGATGTTTCATAGATTTGTAACAGGCTTACCCTGATTATCTAGTCTGGACTTCTGAATTCCAGCCAAAAGAACTTCCTGCAGCAATTCCTAACTTGTACACTCTAAGAGCAATTTCCTCCTGTTTCCTTTCAGGATTAAGAATGAAAGTGAGAGACTAGTCAGACATTTAAATTTAACTAGATTCCACACCAGTTTCCTGGACTAGAAGGAAATGCAGCTCATCAAATGCCTGAGTTGAGATTAAACTCAAGGCTTCCCTGTAACAAATGTAAAATTGAAGCCTCCCAACCCAAGGACAGATAGAGAGAGTTGGGGTGCTCTGAGGCAGCTAAGGTGGAATAGTAAAGCCTGACAGAAAAGTCCTGAGAATCTGGGTTTGCTGTTCCCATTGTTGCTGGCTGCGCAGTAGCTTGGGCAACAAACATTGCTGCCCTTACAGCCAATTCTGCCATCCCATTTCTCTCCATCCCACAGTAAAGAGATATCCACACACACACACACACGCTTTTCTCTCAGGAAAAGCAGGAGCCATCAGCAGATAGAGCCGTAGCTTTGCAGGGGACCGCAAAGCAGCAAAACCATGGGACTACAGTTGCCATGGGCAACTGCCTGGCTGTATCTCTTCCTCCACTGGGCCTCTGCTGGGCTGTGCTGGGCTTGCAGTGAGCAGGCAGAACTACAGTACCTCCACAGGAAGAGTCTAAAAGACTGGAGGGAACGTGCCTTGTTCTGTTCAGATTTTGATCCAAACTAGACTAGCAAGTCTACAGGAATCATGGAGCAGACTGTTGCCCGCCTAGGCATCCAGCTGCCTTCTGGTGCATCTGACAGGCCAAGCCATGCACCAGCACATCAAAAAGAGCTGTAACTGTCATTAAAGCCGACATAATGAAGGTATGGTGCTAGTAATTGTTTGGAGCAGGAGTCTGCTCTTCTGAGAAATTTTCCTGAGTGTTGTTAAAGGGGCCCCGGTTGTTTTCAAATGAGCAAGTGAAATCTAAGGCGCTCAGATCTGCTAACAATTATCTTCAGAGCCACTCTTGCCACTGCCTTTCTCAACTCTGTCCATCACACAGCTGCCTCAGAGCAGGAGCTGCATGGCAGGTTGAGCACTCTGTGGGGTGGGAAACCATTATGCCTTATTAACTGTGAGTGACTAAGCCTATTGTGCAGGAACTGAATATAATTAAAACACATTTTCATTGCTAGGCAGTTAGAATGAGGAGCTAGGCTTGGCCTTTTCTGTTCACCCTACCTACCTAGTGAATTTGTGATAAATAGCAATGCTGAAATTAAGAAAAATCTAAAATTATTTCTTGACAAAACAATAATAATAACACCACCAACCAAAAGTAGAAGGCAAAAGAACAATGACTACATATTATTTAAGCCACATAGACATCTATGCAAAAGGCAGGTATCTCTCATTTCAGAAAATGCAGAGTTACTCAAAATGTGGGAACAACTCTTTACACAAGCTCAGGCAAGTTCCTTTCCATACTTAGTATGGTTGTTGACTTTGGAAGATTCCACTTTCCAGTCTTGACTTAAGCTACAGAAACTGCCAGAGCCATTTTAAATTATTTAAAAGAGGCTTCAACAAGCTGGATATCCCTTCCACCCTTGTGGGAATTCCAGCAAGGAACTGATCAGGCTGAAATATGCCAAAAAACAATGTTTGGCATAAGTGAGTAACTGTGGCTGCTGCTGCTACAGTAATTTAAGAAAGGCAGCAGCTGGGAAAGACTGTTTCTCATGGTAACCCTTTCCATGTGTGTCCTCCACCCAGATGTAAAGTCAAAGACCCTCCTCTCAAAGGAGCAGCTTTGAAGTTCTTAAGTGTTATTTAACTCCAACAACATAAACCCTTTATCGTTGGTATAAAGCAACCAGTAAAATAAGATACTACACCCCAAAGACTCCAGGACTTCGAAGAGAATAGCTAATGCAGAGGAAGGAGACACAACCTTGCTTTGCTCAGGAATCCTAAGAATTGTGCTACATTTTAACAGCATTGTTTGAAGTCAGAATGCAGAGCCACTCAGAGAGATTTTTATCTCCTCAGCTCTAACAAGAGTGGTAATAGAGACTCCACCATCTGAGTGCACATATGACCTGATTTTTGGCTGCTTCTCTGAGATACTTTTGAATTCATATGCTTTTAATTTTTGAAAGAAAAAGTGTTTGGGAAAGGAAGTGAGCATGAAAAAAATATCTGCAATCTGGGAGCTACAGTTAACAGAAAGGAATCGTCTGTTTCTTATTTATGTATATAAACACACAAAGTGATGCTGAAGGACTCTAGATTCTCTGAGTTTTTCAGAGTGTAATGAAAAAAGCAGCCCCCATAACCTTACATACAGCTTGTCACATACAGATTGATGTTGTTCACCCATGAAGCAGAAGCAATGGGGTCTCAGCATACCCACTCCCAACAAGCCATTCCCAGAACCTTGTGGTACTGAACTAGGAGTTCTACAGACTCTTCATCCAGCCCTTTTCTTTACATAAATGAAAAACATTTTGATCGCGCAGTTGAATGGTAGAGTTGCATCTATTTAACACTGTAAGAACCATTTCACGATAGAGCATGGCCAAGTATCTCATACCTTTGTATTTCTTGGATGAAAGCTGGAAGAGAAAGGAAGAGCTTACTCATTTGAACAAAATGGCTGCTTTTCAGTGGTAGTCCCACTTCCATCCAAATTCTCTCCTATTATTCTGCAAACATCCGTGCTAGCTGCTTTACAGCTTTAAAAAAATGCTCAAAATGCTCAAGCATGGCTTATAACTCTGTTTGTATATGGATATATCATATTCACTTGACTATTTGTGGAGGAACTGTTCAAGAAACAAGCTGAAAAAGGCCTGAGAGCTCAGGGGAATGCTGTAAAACTTGGACCACGAAGCACGCAGATAGAGTAAAACAGTCTGCTCTCGAAGTAGAGCAGCAAACAATTAATGAGAAATGTGTTGGATGACAACCCTTATCAGCCACTTCTGAAATAATTGCAAGCATGTTTACAAAACTCAGAGCATATTCAATGACAATTTGAAAAGTGAGTATGAAACTCAATTCATTAAATAGGTTAATTATTTCAAATAGTTCAACCACTTCCTGTAAATCACAATCTGAAGAAAGCAACTCTGGCTGAGAAGGGTTTCTATTCAGCATGGCTTGTCACTATGGCCTTTCCTGTGCCTTCTGGTTTATGTAGCCTGTGATGGCTCCAGTACTTGTGTCCATGCAGTTGCTCATTGCCATATGAAGGTTTTATAATGGTATTAAAATGGACTGTTTAAATCCACAGCAAAGCAACAAACACAAGCTTCTTCCCATTTTTGTCAACCTTGTGAACATAGAGGGCTTGTGTGGATCAGCTTTACTCCTGAGGAACCCCCCCAAAAAAGTTTGCTGTTTGAACCTCCCCTGAGGCTGCCACACACCACCCAGCAGTTACCTGGCCTCTTCCTGTTGTGCCACCTACAGCCTCCTCAGTGGGGCACCCATTTCCTCAGCAAGGCAGGACCCATCTCCTTGGCAGGCGCTGGAAGCCATTTCTTCGAAGGATATTGCAATCCATCTCCTCAGGGGGTCACTGTCATCCGTTTCTGCAGGAAGGCAGCACCTGTCACCTTCACCGGCACCTGAGGCCATCTCCTCAGCAGGGCACTGGCGGCCATTTTCTTACTGAGGCAGCGCTCATCCCCTCAGCAGGCCCTGACAGCTGTTAGCAGGCACTGGCACCCCTCTCCTCAGCACAGCGCTGGCTGCCATCTCCTCAGCAAAATGCAGGCACTCATCTCCTTAGGCACTCTCGGTCTCTGTGATGATGCCAGGCACTTCCCAGCTGGGGATCGGCGGGTGCTGGCCCTACCTGCTGACCCTGAGGTACCTGGCTGCCCGCTGCCAGGTGAACTGTGTGCCTGTGGCGGCGGGCACGGCAGCGTGGGAGAAAGGCTGCCGCCATCAGGCAGCAGGGCAGTGCAGCTGGCATAGCAAAAGCTGGAGTGGGGACTCAGAGTGTTTCCTCAAGTTTCTGCTGCCCAGAGAGACTTCAGGATGGCGGCAGGGATCCCAGTGTGTCATCAAGTCTCCGCTGCTCACAGAGGCTGCAGGACGGCGGCAGGACCACACACAAGGGCAAGTCACAGTGGCCAATCCCCACATGAGGGGAGCAGAGCCCTGGTTTGGAAAGCCCCAAGGAGCAGATGAGGCAGTAGGGTGTACAGATGGGCAGAGACCAGGGCACCCAGAACCTTCTGTGTGCAAGCTATGTCTGTGAGGGCAGCTCCTGTGGGCTTAGCCTGGGCCACAGTGACACTGCCGTGGTGTCGAAAGGGAGTGAATAATACCCTGACTGATTGCGGTCTACTCGCATCCCTGCTCTCTACATGACAGCAGTGACACACAACAGGGGAAATCCTAGAAACCATGATGATTTAGCTTTGCCAGAGCATGAGTGAGAGACTTTCACACAACAATACTTGACATGAAGAGATGACGCCATGCAAGTCCTGCAGCAGCGTGAGAGGCCTGGAACTTGTCCTCTGCACCCTCATGCTGTGAGCAGCCGGGTGAAATGGGACAGGTGCTGCTGCTTCCTTGCACATCTGATGGCTGGGATGCATCTTTCTGAGGAATTGCCAGAGGAATGGCAAAGGATAAAGCTGAAAGTGTCCAGAAGCCTGAAAGCCAGGTAAGTGTACTCTTGTCTTGCTTCCTCCTCAGACACTGGCCTTGTACTAGCTCCCAAGTACTAGGGAAATGGCAGACTTGGTGGGTTATCTTAAATGCAATAGTGGAAATATTTTTTTGAAAGGGTTCTTTGAATGCACAGACCTGAAAAGAATGTAGTTTAACAGGTGCTGAATCACAGAAAATATGCCATTGCTTCTGACAGTGAATGGGTCTTTGGAGAATCAGGCCTTGTGTCCCTTGTTATCTCACTAAGCTCTCAGGCACAGACAGAGCAATAGCAAACTTGAAAAACTTGAAAATTTACAGATTTTGCCAATTCACACTCATGCCCAGGTATCTCCATGGACTGAATTTGTTAGAAAACCTTAAAACTAATGTACTTCTAAATACCTCTAGATTTGTGCAGAAGCATTGTAACCAAAACTATCTGTGCTTATGAGACAAACCTGTCTAGATAAATCAATCCATATACACCCCTATTTACTAGAAACTCTACTGAAAATTCAAATATTTGTAATTTGAATTATCGGAACACTAAGAGTGTTAAAGGAATGAAAGTCATGGTAAGGCAGCAAACTGGAAGCATTTCTATTCATGTTACTTAATTTTTGAGTACTTTTACTTACGTTAATGTAATTGGAACATAATTTGTATCCATTTGTTTTTTAAAATCTATTCTATCACAAGCATCTTAAAACAGCTGGCTAAAAGGTAGGGCACTGTAAGCATCCAGCGAGCTGCTCATTGCTATACTGTCTTTTTTTAACTCAGGCAACAGAGTTTTACCTCTTCGGAGTCCATGGCATTTTCTCATTGTTTTGCACTAGCATAGGGTGTTGCAAACTGAAATGCAGCATTTTTAGGATAATTTAAATGGAAAATATAACTAAACCCACACATTAAAATCTCCTGTGCATCTTCAGATTTGAATTGCCTGGTACTGTTTGTCTTTCACATTCCTTTATTTTCCAAATCCAATCCGTGTCCCCAAATAACTCGACAGCGTGCCCTGAAATATCTAGCAAGACTTACATATAAGGTGGGTGTTAGTGGCATTTATTAGTTAACAGGAAACAATTTACTGCTAAGTCGTTTCTGGTGATATGTATTATATTGCTGCTTTGTGGTATTTGCTGTGGGTTCATATGCCATATAATCTGTGTACTTTACAACCTATAAAATATTAATCATAAAGGCAAGCTGTATCTTCATCACAATCAGGGTAAAAATCCTTGATTTTTACCTTGAAACTTTTATGGTTGCCTGTTTTTTATTACCTACAGATTTTATAGTAACTATTAGACCTAAAATATAAAATTTATGGATGTTCAAAAAGTTTAAATGTAGCCAGGAAAAACTTTGCAGTCAGGAGAACACCCACAGTAAATGCAAGAGGGAACATTATGAAGTAGGTGTCAGTGTATTGGCAACATTACTCAACACAGAAGATGAGCTGAGAGTGTATTTCTCATGACTGACTTTTTCACACTGTGGGTACTAGAAAATAAGTGTTGGGTCTGCATTCCAGGTGCGCTTTCTTAATTCCCTATGCAGATATTACCACTAGAGTAGACTATTTCATATCAAAGAACTCTACCCTGTCCAAAAGCCTTTTGTATACATTTAGCCCACTACTTTGCAAACAGGATCTAATAATTAGTAAACTTCTTCAGAAAGGAACTGCAACCAGAGATGCTGTGGAAAAAAAAAAAAAAGTAGTAGAGGAAGGCCTCATGCACTTTTTATTATATGGAAAGATATTTAAATTGTTGTCTTATGATGTTTGCAATGTGAGCAGTATCAATCCTCCTTTTTTTGGTTGAGAGAAGGTGGAAAAGAGGTGAGTCAGAAATACTGTGCAGAGGGGTGCTCTCAGCCAAATAAACAATTGCTTTATCAAAGAGCTTTTCCTGTTGTGCTATTAGGCTAATGGCATCAGACGAAATGCACAGTGATGTGGCTTCGTGTTGTTTCTTATGATGTAGGAGAATTGTCTGAAAAAATGTTTGCTCTCTTTAAGGATTATCCCTACCTCCAACCACAGCTTTTTCATATGTTAAAATTTCAACTACTTTCATCTCAGGAAAATGATACAATTACTGGTTATGAAAATCAACACAGTATAAACCCCACAAGACTGGAAGTTGAACAGTCAGAAGGGATGAGGTTTCTCCTCACCTTGTTTAAAACTCTTTGCAATTAGTTTTTTTCCCATAAAACCACTGAGTTTTAGTGCTAAAGATTCAGTATAGATGCAATGGTAAACATCTTGCAAGACTTTCTACAAAACTACCGGAGACAAGAGCTGCCAGTCCTGGTATTCCTAATGTAAAAAGCAGATTGAAATTAACTTATTCTTAAAAATCTATACAGTCTTTCAGGCTTTCATTGTACAAAAGAGCAAAGCAGATTTTAACAGTCATGCATATGTCCCTTGTAAACTTGTATTAAATGTCCCTTCACTGGTTTTAAGATGTTGGTCATGCCTGTTTTACTGTCACCATGCCACTTTTTTTTTCCCATACAAAACCAAGGAAAACAGGGTAAGACCAGAATCATCCACACAGGTACAAAATATTGGAAATTTTCAAGTGGTCTTCGTTAAAAAAAGAAAGAACAGTAAATAGAGAGAGGAAATATCTTTGACGGTGAATACAGAAGATCTCTTTAATAATGCCTCCAATGCCCTTCCTTTCTTTGTCAACCAAGTATTTGTGTATTCAGTTGATTCCACCTCCCCGTGATGAGTTGGATGTTCCTATCCCTTGGTTATCACTAAGAGATTTGATTCTGGGCAAGCTGACAGAAATATACCATGGCAGCAGCATCTTCAAATTATGAACGGTACAGGATTTCTGTGTAAACATCAATTTTTCCAGATTGCTACTGCCTGAAAGCTTCAGAAGCTATGCTTACAACTTGTGCCTACTCTAATAAATCTTGTGAATGTTTATGAGCACAAATGTAGCTTGCAACCGTGGTGATTATAACAGCTCTGCTAGGGCAGGCCAGAACCAAGGCCTGACAACCTGAGTAATGCTGAAGTGTTGGCAACTGTTCACCTTAATGCTAATGCCTTCTTACATCCTTAGGCCAGCCCAGAGTATAAATTCATACTCCTTCAAAAGCCTTTCTGAGCATTGGAGAGAGCTGTGCCACTGTTGGAAAATAGGTGCTAAGTAGCCTGCATTAAGACTGTCAAACTGGCAATCCAGCTCCATCTGGATTCTGAATGATTTTCCATCATCATGTAACAGTATAAGGTTCATTTGCCATCTGGCTCCTGAATCAACTGCTGTCATACAAGCAGCACCCAGCTGGTCCAGGGTCAAAATTAATTTGTTGTTTGAGGTATATCCATTTTAGATGCCCGGCTTGAGTAATTCTCCTTGCTGACTGGTTACCAAAGGGGGTTGCAAGCAGTTGTTGTTCCTGGAATACTGGGAAACTTTAGCAAACCCTGTAATGGTACTCACTGGGGTCAGTGTTTCAGCAGCAAATAGAGAAGACCTGGAGCAGGGGTTGTTACAATAGCTGGGGTGTCTGCGTGCACTGAGTTCATTGGCTTATTTGGAACTCAAGCACTTCTGTCTTTTTCTTACTGGTTTTGGTTGGTGGCTTTAGGAGCAAGAAACACTAAACTGAAAAAAAAAATAAGAGAACCATCTTTGAATGCATTACATTTGGGACCCAACTGTTGAAGTTCTGAAAAGTAATCATGGCTTCTAAAAACTTCTGCATACTAGCTTTATTCTTTTGGATATCACCAATCCTTTCACAATCTCAGTTGTTTATCCTTTTCCCTGAGCTTTGCTCTGAACATATCTGGGTCGAAGGTGTAATGAAGGGAATTCATTCAATGAAAGATTCTCCTTGCCCCAAGGAAACTGTGAGGTGGAGCAGTACTTTGCCGTGAGCCCTCCATGAACATGCACAAGGGGTAAAAGAGCCATTGGTTATGGAGCTCTCCAGCTACTGGAACACTTCATTTCTCATTTTTCATCTTTATTTCTTTTAAAGCCATTTGTAATAAAGCTACAGCCTGAAGTGGAAGAACTCACCTTAGCTGTAAAGCTTCGCTGCAAGGCAGCAAATTGCACTGTATCATAATATCAACCTTATCTAAGATTCATGGAATGAATTATACATATTACATTGCCTTAAAAATGAAACTTGGTGAAGTATTACTGTAATTTGAAAATCTAAGTAGATTTGTACACTGAGATTTAAAATTTAAATCTGTTTAAATATTAAGCTGATTGGAAAAAAATATTTTTGAGAAATGGTATTCATAGGAAAAGAATCTCCATTCAGAGGAAAGACAGCCTCAAACTAATTTTGTCATAAGAACAAACTATTAAGAAACATATTCACTGGGCAGCTTCTATGTAGGAAAGCATATAAAATCACAGTCACCTGAACATGTTAATGCCCATTAGTGTGAATTCATGGTGAATTAGGAATTCAAGGGAAAGCAAGGTATCATCCTCCTAGGATAACAGATATTTTGGACAATATGGATTGTGCTAACTTCATTTCATTGATTTATTTCAATCAAGTAAAAAAAAACAGTTACTGTTGATAGGTGATGCATGACTTTTTGTATGTATTTTTAACAGCAGAAACCATAGTGGCAACTGAATCCCAGGGTCTTGATTGCTGCTGTCTGTTCTCAGGTGAAGTGGTGTTTTAGCCCACATCCTCCAGCAATCTTTCCCTCTTGTCACAGCAGAGGAGACACCTCTGTGAGAGCAAAGTGTCAGTTTCTATCCTTGATCTGCTACTTAGTTGACCAGATCAAGGACCACACTGATCTTTCATCTTATTAACATTATCCTGCTGGAGTTTCATTTTACCTCTTCAAGTGTTGCAGGATTTTATAGGTACTATTTTCCTGCTGAATAATGATTGACCATGATGCTGTTACATACCAGCATTGTTTGGCTCTGATAAGGATGGTGGTAGAATGTTTTACCTAGCAGAAAGGAGAGACTTGCCCCAACATAGTCCCACAAATGTACTTACATTAGTGAGGTCATCTTGAAACTGATCTGAAATCAGGCATTGGTTTTAATCTCAGCATTACTTGGTATGCTTCATATACCATGTGGTCTCTAAACAAATGTGCACTAAGGCAGGCTGGTGAAGTTAACCAGACAGATGGCTGAAATCCCACATGTGAGATGGATTGGTAAATGAATAGGTAAGGACGGATGGGTGTTTCAAAAGGCCGAGAAAAGGGTAGTTGATTACAAGGCTAGATAGAAAATGGAAGGTATTATAAAAAGAAATATGGGATAATATAAACAGAGCCCTTAATCCAGTTGACTGTAAATCCCTTTTTCTTAATTGGTTTAGGAACTGTGGGCTGTAATGTGAGACAGAGGGCTCTCAGCTGCTTTTCTTCTTTGCTGTCTGGAATTACATTAAGTGGGAAACAATAGCAGAGCTGACATCTCCTTGTCTGTAGGGGCACTTGGAGCTAATCTGCTATTGAGACTAATACAATTATATGGGATTATAGGATTGCCACTGATATACAGATTAGGGAATTCCCAAAGGGAGTTGCATCTTGGAGTATTACAAAGGAAGAAAATATACAAGGGTCCTGATTATCCAGAAGTCAAGGAGAGAAGCCACAAAGACACATTCGGATTTATTTTTCCCAGATTTGTGTGCATACACAAGGATCTTGACCCAGGAGTAGGTAAATAATGCAAAAGACTTTAATATATGTTGTTTACTCCATACACAATGCTCCAGTGCTCTCCTAAGCAATCTGAAGTCAAAGAAAAAAATGCTTATTTCAAATTGCTTTTTCGCAAGGAAACCATTTCAATGCAGCAATTTGAAATGAAGGCACAAGCCAGATCCAGATTTCATGTAGCAGCTAGCTGTCCTTGCTCTCTCCCTTCCTGTGCATGCACAACATGTAAAGACACCAGCCCCTAAACAGAATGATGTAAAGTCTCTTGGGTGGGTTCTGAATGCCCATAAATACCACAGTTATGAGCCTGGTCCCTACATCCTCTTACAGCTTTACTCTGTGCTCTCAGACGAATGAGCACAGAGCAGGGTTGTCACAGCCCACTCTGAATGTGTGTGCTGTAGGCATTGAGTTGACACTCCTGCTACCAGCTTCTGGGTGCCCTAAGCCTTTAATGAGTTAGACTCTTTACAGCACCATAAGGTGTGTAAATAAAAATGTCTTGAATTTAAAGCTTCTTAACCAACTCACCACAAGTCACATAAAAACCTGCATTAGTGTAGCTATCCCAAGTCTCTAGTTACCAGGCCATGTTTCACATATAACCCCTTAAATTCATATATTTCATACATATTATTTTTCCTTGGCCAGTTGGCAACAAAACGTAAGCATGCTGTTCTCATCACTCCTATTTCCAACTCCAGGACAAACAGCTGCAATGCTGTTTAACAGCACTTGCTCATTTGACAATAGTAAGTAAAGAACTTCAACAAAGCTTCCCACTTCCCGTTCCAAGTTTGGTCCAGGCATCTAATAAGAGATTCCTGAGTTCTAGCATAGGAAGAAAAACAGAAACATGAAAACAAACTATGATGATCTCATAGCAATGAACCATGGCAAAACTAGAAATAAAATTTGATTGACAGCAAAGCTCAATACTTGCTTGACCATGTGGTTGTAACTCAGCCCTGGCCATTACTAACTGTGGTGAAGGAGAAGATTGGTTTTCTCATTCACAACCTTAAAATATTTTTCCACATATCCAGGGTGAAATTATAAGAGAAAAATTATAAGAGAAGTAATGCTGCTGCTTTTTCTTTTTTCATTTTAGGCAAGTCCATTTTTTATAATACTAAAAGACACATTCTATATATCTTGATCTGGAGGACTTTTGGCCTTCAATGAGAATTACATGTAGGCCTAAGCATCCTTGGGAACTCATCCTTCATTTTCTTTTCGCCAAAACATAAAACAAAGTAGCCTTCAGGTCCTGAACCTGCATCAGACACTTTTAAGATTAAAAGAGTTGGGTGGTTGTTTGGCCTTCAGCTCCATCCATCTCTTTCTTCTTGAGCAGAAGATGAGACCTGATCTTTCTTGGTGGTGCCTGAGGCTAGGTTTCAGGAATTGTCTTCAAATTGTCTGGTGCCATCCCTTAACACACAAAAGCCAGTTCCTCTGTCTGAACCAAACTGCACACACTGGATCTGGAGCCTGAAGCACTGTCTGAGCCTGAAGCACTGCCTGAGGGACTGACCTGGATTACTTCCCTAAAGACATCATGCTACTTGCCAGGTTTAGCTGTCATCTGAGAAACATCCAGCTACTGCAAACCAGGGAAAGAATAGTCAGGAGCTGATTCCGAGAAGCAGTTCATTGATGGTGGAGGACATAAGACAAATTTCTTTAAGGAAATTTAATTCTAATCATGCTCTTGGTGTGAATAAATCAAGGGCTCTTTACTTTCTACAGACTTTGTCCCACGTTGACAGCAGGTTTGCAACAAGATGAAAAGTTGGCCTTTCTGCAGAGATTCTGTTATTTATTAGTTGCTTACCTCACTGTTGACTTGACTCAGAAGGAAAATAGCTTCCTCTTGCCAGACTGCTGTGCTTGGGCCCAAATACTGCTCCATCCTCTATTTTCTTTTTTTTCTTTCTTTCTTTCTTTTTTCTTTCTTTTTTTTTTTTTATTTTCTCCACCTCCTCTCCCTCCCTCCCTCCTCCCCCCGCCCAAATCTTCCCTCTCCCCTCCCCTTTAAAAGGACTTTTCCCTCTAATCTGCATTTTCTGTCTTTGTAACCACTTCCAGTCACTAAAATGAAGAAGTTCCTGCTAAGGCTAATATAGTATCATGAAGCTGGAGAAGTAATGCCCTGACATACTCAGTGCAGACAAAATTTCAGCTCAAATACAGGTCAGGCTGCCTGCACATTCAGAAAAAAACTTTTGTGTCCAAAACATGCCTATTTTTTTTTCTTGCTATATATTGTGACTCAGTACAAAACAATACTTCTCCCCATAGATCTAGGCTTGAAAACACAGTATATTCATCAATTTCCCCCCCTTTTTTTTAGCAACCAGGGAGTTGTAATTTATTTTTATTTGTAGGAAAGCTCAGGCTCAGAAAGCACTCTCTCTAGGACATAGGTCATCCAAGCTTATTCAGCAGACTGAGAATCTGCACCCCAAAATTAGATAAAACAGAGATTAGCTTCAATCACTCTTTATTTGTGTTTGGAGTACAGAATTTTAAAAACTGGACTTGGTGGGTGAAAACAGAGAGTATGAGTCTGCCAAAGCCCTTGGGCATTTAATCTAACTTAAAATGAAGACCTTTGTGGTGGAACTATCTGACAGCAAGACCAGATTCTGTGCCTACAGATTCTTCTGTGTGTGTGGGAGCGATGGATACAGCTCCCATCTGGCTGGACACCAGGGTCAGAGAGAAGATGCAGGTGCAGCAGGGAATGTAAAAGGCAGTTAATGTGCAGGATGAACAAGAGTGCTACACAAAGCACTCTAAAGTGGGACAAGGGACAGTGTCTTTTTTTTATAGGTAAAGAGCATCTTGTTAAGGCCTGAAGTGGGTTAGAGACTAGAGCTTACTGAGGAATTTTTGTGAGGGGAATGCAGCTTAGAAAGAGGGAATGGGGGGAGAGTGAGCCGAAGCAGCCCTGGGAAACTGAAGTAAGAGAAAACAGACTGCCATGCAGAGAGCCACTGGTGCCGACTCTCAAAGGAGGGCCATCTTGAAATGAAGCCATCTCTTACACATGTATGAGATGTCTGGGTAGCTGTCACAGACCTGTTTACTAATAGCCCACAACCTGCACTGGTGCAGTGCTTAAACAATTCCAAGCAAAGATGGGAAAGCTTTGCTCCTGAAGCCTGCAGTGTTTGACCAGTGCTAGACCTAGTGCCTCTCTCCCAGGGCTGCCACAAGGAGCCATGCTGTAACCTGTGGGTCGCCATCAACAAAACAGAGCCCACAGCAAAACTTGTGCAATGATCCATAGCTTTGATTTCACACATTCCCACAGGACCTGAAGTACAATAAATAAGGGTTGCAGCCAGCAATGGCCTTGAAAATATGAGTAGATGAGATCCTTAGCTAGCAATGCTGTGCTTTAAAAATCGTATGCAGGGAGCTTGAGCCCAGCAACCTTCAGAACACATTCATGTATCATCTGCAATATGTAAATCCATATGTCCACAGATTTGCCTAGGCAGACCTGTGGGATCCACCACAAAGCTGAACACAGCCACAAGTACAGCACTATGTGTGGGATTCAGAAAATGAATGAGCTTGAACTAATACAGGGCAGATTAGATTCCTACATACCTAAGCAAGAGATCACAGATACTATGGAGTATACTGTGGAGGGAAGTTGACTCAATCACCTTTCTTTCCAAGGGCTCTGCTGTACAACTTGTGATGCAAGTGACAGAGAATTACTTGTAATAACACGAAAAGAATCAATAACCTCATTTGTTCAGTTATAACCCGAGTTTCTCAGGTGTTTAATTGCAATAGCCACCTGTCAGCAAAAATATTTGTTGCAATTTTGGTTTACATATTTATGAAGGATTGAAAAAGTGAATATGATGAGTTATTGTTCAGTCATTACTGAAGAAATACAGCTGCAATTCAAGAGTGAGCAAAAATACTACTCTGCTTTAATCTTGGTTATATATGAGAGGAGCTGAATGTTTATGGTTTTCTAACCAAGGGACCATAAACTTTGAGAATAGACAAAGACAGAAAAATAATGTAATTCAAATGAGTACAGAGGGTCAATCAGAATTAAGAAAAGAGAAAGGAGGGAAGAGAAGAAAAGAGAAAGGAAGGGAGAGAAACTGATTTAATTTAAGCAGCATTAGGGGACTAGGTATTAAAAATGTTATTTCCCTGGTGCTTGACTAAAAACTGCCTTGTAGACGTGCAAGGCTGTTTCTCATAATCACAAAAGGTATTAACATGTGCATGGAATGACAATGAAAATTCACTAAGACCAAGATTTCTAAGAAGGAAATTATGATTTTGGGGTGTTTTGACCATGGGTTGTTTGCCTTAGGACTCACAAAGTATCTCTTTGACTGACCCTTCAAATATGTCTGAAAAGTGAAAAGGGGAATGTTAGAAACCAGAAACCCCAAATTTCATAAACCTTATCCTGTAATAAGAGAGGAAAATCCATTATTTTCTCTATTTAACTCTCACAGACTGCTGTGGGATCTTAAACATTGAAAATATGCTAAGATATACTTTTGATCCCAAAACGTTTTACAAAACAATGTATCTGTCAATAAGCATCAACACAGATAAGTGCATTCTGAAATTCAGCAACAGCACAGAGGTGTTCAGCACCACAGCACAGTAGCTCAGGACAGGAAGTAAAGGCTACTGTAAGCAAACAAAATTGTGGGGATGAAATTTGGGTGGCAGAAAATAATATTCCCAATTGCAGTCTGCTTAGATCAGTTTCTTAGAGTTCACCAAGAGCTCACTAGATTTATAATGACGAAAGATATTTCCAGAGTGATCAGGCCTTAGCTATTCCACCTAGTTTCCAGCTATTGTTCCAGAAGACTCTGGGCGTAGAGGCTTAAAACCTTCACAGCAACAGCTGAAGTTCAGGCAGAATGTTCAAGAGTGTTCGAGAAAGTACTAGATATGTGTGTTCAGGCCTCTGAACCCCAGCCCACATGTCTCACCTAAAAGATACTAAAAGCATATTCATTCACCTAACACTGTGAAGAGACAAGTAAGAACTATCACAGGGTAGGCTGCTACTTTGGTGAAAAAGAGCAGAGGAGGGAGCAGCAGACCAGTTTTGTCACAGCCATGAGTGATGGAGTAGTCCTCTATCACAGAACTCTTCAAGCAATCCAAAGTGGAGATGTACCAGTGTAATAAGTTCCTCTTTAAGATACTTCACTTCCTTCACATCACTCGAGAGAGAGATGAAAAAGAATTTTTTCTATATCTTGGGGTGACACCAACCTACCTGCCCAAGAGCTGGGGCAGTGAACATATGGGGGAATACACAATCAGTGCTGCCTGAAGACCACTTTGTGTTTTAGTGAGATATGGGAATCAATGTGTTAAAAAGAAAGCATCTTCGTATTTTACACTTGCGTGCTTTTAAACAATATTAACAAGATTAATGCAGACCCTTTAGAATATAGAATGAAAGAGTATTTAAAAACTTCTAAAACTACACACTGCGAACCCAACAGTCTGTATCTGCTTTGTTATAATATAAAACTTTTCAAGCTAGAATGATGGATTCATGGATAGCAAGGTCTGGAGGGATAAACTATTGTGCTCATCCACTCTGACCTCCTGCACATGACACAGTCCAGAGCATTTCACCCAGCAATACCACCATCAAGCGCAGTAATTTATAGCTGAACTGTGCCATTTCTTTCAGAAGGAAGGACATCCAATCTTGATTTAAAGACTCTAAGCGATTAATTTACCACATCCCTTTACCATCTGTTCCAGTGGTTAATTATCTTCAGTTAAATGTGTGTCCTATTTGCAGTCTGATCTTTGTCAACTTTAGACTTTTATCTGCCTCTCTGTGTGGACATGATGGCTCATAATACTTTGATATTTCCCATACATTAGGACTGAAATGTGATGCCTAGAGTGAAAATTTCAGGTTTGGAGTTTTGTTTTGGTTTCTCTTGTTGAAATCTTAACAAAGACTTTCAAGGCATTGGCACAACACACTATAATATTTCATTTTGGAGCAATTTCAATGACTCAGTGTTAATGGCATATAGTATTCCAGATTTTGAGGAGTAAAAATATTATGTGCACTTCATCTGTTTGTTTAAAGTGGTTTTTCCTAATGAAGGCTGTACTGTGCTGAAGTGTTGGAAGCATGAGTTTGATCTAGTGGCAGGAATAAGGAGTGCTGAGAGTGCTAATTCTTCTACCCTGCTCCCAGTTCTGCCACTGCAATTTGATTTGTGAGCCAGGCAAAATCACCTCATTCAATTGTACTTAGGGGGCTGTTACAAAGTGCACAGAGATTTGCTGGTTGGACCACACTAGAAATAGTGTCTGCCCCTTTTGAAAGCTTACTAACTTCAATTAAAGTGATTTCAAAGTCCAATCCCTACCCCAAACTTTTGAGTTCTAACATTTTAAAACACATTTTTATATACCAATATATAAATACATTTTTATGACCAACCAGACACACCCCTTTGGACCAGCCATGTGCAGATGTAAAATATAATTTGGTGTTAGCACTGTTCTATTGTTTAACTTCAGTTATTGTAACTGCTGTGTTCTATTTATAACCTTACTCTGTATCACATTTACCTGAGTGATCCCAGTGTCTGTTAAACCCAAAACTCCATTAATTCTCTGGTATTGGACTTTGACTGTTTTTCCTTCAAATGCTTTCCTCTAGCTGAAGAGTTGTGAGTTCCTCAAGGATGACCACTTAAAAATTACTCTTTTCTTCAGAAATGCTTTACCTCTATAAAGTGTAGCTTTAGGGCCTTAGTCTGTGTTTTTGGCAATACAGAATTCAACCTTTTTCTCTATAAGAAATTAAATAAGGTTCTTTCAGGTTACTGATTTCTTAGCAGATATTATCATCTGAGTGTTAAGAGGTCCTCAAATACCTGGCATTTTCACCACAAAAATATTTCTCCTCCCCCTGCCACTAAAGTCTTCAAATTTATCAACAGCCTGCACCATTCTTGGTAAAGAAACACAGTATTCCCAGTTCCACAATCACACTTGGTTTCCTTGAGCCACACAAAAGTAATCTTACACGTGGAGTGGAAAGCCTGGAGTTAACTCGTGTCCTCCTTCTTAGGGTGCCTTGCCACATCTACAGAGTTGTCTGGCGTCTCCTTGGCCAGGCCACTCTCACAACTGGCACACAGCTTCTCTGCAGACACTTCCCCAGCTGCCCTCTCCTACCTGTGGAGATGGAGCTCCATGTAGGGGTATTCCATACATGACTGGAATTTAGCACTTACAGCCTTCTTTGCAGTAACTCTACTCCTGGTGCTTGAGGGACAGCATATGCTTTTGCATGGTGGCAGCCCTCTGATTGCATGCACCGGTGCAGCTTTGCTTAATGCCGTTCAAATTCCCACTGCTGATTACTGCCCAATAACTTCTATGTACAGACAAGGTCATGGTGATAGAACCAGCCAGGCTATGATAATGAAGATTCTGTTCTTTTCTCCAAAGGGATCTTCAGGATGCCCAAGGAAGGACCAGTGCCTGCTTGCAGTGCTAGACGGTGCTGTGCTATCTGTTTAGTTCATGAAGCAATTAGCACTGAATGCTGGCAGGATACCATAGATGGCTAGAAAACCAGAACTTTGGAAGTTAATTCCTTCCTAATCCTCCTCTCTTTCAACAGTCATGGAATGCTCCTAGATCTCCTTCAATTGGGAGCTTTAATTAAGAGAATCCTTTTTTGAGCCTAATTAAAACCAAAGTCCAACTGGGTAGCTTTAGAGATCTTCCCAAGATGACAGGGAGAGTTTTTTGATGGAAAAGGAGCTTCAAAAAACCACAGAATTATTACAGTAGTATAAATGCAAATTGAGACACTTCAAGGAAGTCCACCAAATTCCTCTTGATTTCAATTATCCTCTTCTTTGAACTGGTGTAATCTCAAGCTTTATTTCCTTGACCTCATCTTTTCTCAAACCAGCTGGCATATTCTGGATAGTAGCTGTATTAGCTGAACCAAGATAAACTCCTGGAGACATTGGTCACATGGAGCTACACAGATTAACTCACAC
Source organism: Dicrurus megarhynchus (assembly GCA_013399195.1). NCBI lineage: Eukaryota > Metazoa > Chordata > Aves > Passeriformes > Dicruridae > Dicrurus > Dicrurus megarhynchus. The sequence continues at coordinate 2,415,540 of VXAD01008436.1, forward strand.
AGAGGCAGTTTTGCTAAGTCATGAAATAAGTAAGAGTTGCAACTGTTAAGAATTTTTCCTCCCTTCTACCTCTGTTTTATTCTTGATAGAGTATGTATTCCCAGAATACATCAGACATTGTGATCCTCAGCAATATTTGTGCTTACATTGTGCAGAAAATAACACAAGGTGAAAAACGCTCTTTACCTCTCTCCATAAACACAACATGACACTCCCCTTGAAAAATCTATTTATTCAACTGAGGTTGGCAACTACTAGCTCAGACACACTTGAGAGTACTAGAAACATATGAGTAGGGAAGTGCACTGTGCATCTAACAAGGAGTGACACTACAAAGCAGGATTATCTGCAGCAGGAGCTAATGGAAAATGAAGCCCTTCTGGAGCAGAGTGGTCAGCAAGGACTCAGTCCTGAGCAATGTGGGAACACTGGCCACCCAGACGACCTGGCTGCCTGCAGCAGCAGATTTGGCCCAGGACACAGAGCAGTGGTACTTGTATCAGTAATAGCTTAGAAATACTGCTGTATTTCTGTCTTGCATTGAGTTGTGCATACAAAAGTCAGGCCAAGGTATCTGGCGATTATGCTGCACTGGGAAAAAAATTTCCTTTGATATTAAATTTGAACCTTTTTATTTCATCAAGAGATGACTTGCATTTAGGCCATGGGACAGAATGAAATTAATTATCTCTTATCTGTTATCTTCTCTATTACTTTGCACTTTTCAAATTAAGTAAACCTTGTCCTTTTAAACTTCGTCTGGCATAGACTCTTCCATTCCTTCATGCTGTGTCTTTAATAATTTTGTTGAGGTCTTGTCTGCCTTGGTATCTGCAATGGCCATTTAGAAATGAAGCAACCAGAACTGAATGCAGTAGTTTAGTTGGACCTATAACACCAATCAATATAATCCTACTTTAATATGTTCTACATTATTCTTCCCTCTTTCATACAATCTGACATTTTTACTGTGTTTTTATTTTTTACCAGCTCTGCTTATAGAGCTGATGTCTTCATTGGCATTTTTTTTACGTAGAGGTTGTAGCAGAGTAAAACATAATCCCTGCATGTGATACATGCATACTTGTGTGTAGTTTAAGTAGCCCTTTGCAAAGTGCATTGTTTTGCACTTCTCAGTGCTAAATCCTCTGACTTCATACAAGCAAATTACTCTGAAACTTACAGGAGGTCTCTGGTCATGTTCTCCAACTTCTGCTTTTCTTCCTTTCTCCCCCCATCTCTGCTTTGCAAAACTTGATACCAGGGATTTCTCTAACACAGGATTCCCATTCCCTCCCTCAGTCTCAGCTCCGAGCCAGGGAGTGTTAGCAAGAAGTTATGAAAAATGTGGCCCAATTGGAAGTGTTCCAGAGTTGAGTGATGAGAATCAGCAGAGAGACAAAATACATGGGCATAAAGAGAAAACAAGGAATTGCTGATGTTAGTTAAACAGAAAAATAAAGTGAAAGGACGCATGATAAAAGATAAAATAGTTATAAAAGGAGGGGAAAAAAGAGTAGGTAGGTGTGACAAGCAGTAATGGTTTATCTTAAAGCAAAGGGAAGTTAAATAAAGGACTATAATTTTCTAACTTTAGGAGTGGGGGAGTGGTGAGATGGATTGAATGCAGAGGCCTGGGAGTCTCTACCATTCCTCATAACAGGCAAGGCAGGCAGAGTAAGTTAGGCAGAGCAGAGCTTGTTCTGGTTATGAAGACTCAAGGACTCTTCCCCACTGTTTCCCGTGGTTCTGTGCAAGACAGCTTATTGGCATGGTCTCAGCAGCATTTCACCTTGTTCACAGCTGAGGCAGTGTAGCTTCCAACCTTTACACAGGGTCTTACAGTTGCTGAAGATAAATCAGTGCCAACACAGAACTAACAATGGAAGAAATAAAATGGCTCCTGCATGTCCCACCAAATTAGTAGGAAGAGAGCTGTGTGTCACAGTGGTAGTTTGTGGCTCCAGGAGAGCATGCATTGTCCCAGGAAAGGTTGTTTCTGACTCTTGTCCACCTGCCTGGCGATACTAATGGTTCTCTTCCTTCTTCTGTCCTTTGCCAACCCCTGTTTGCATTGCAGGGTGAGGCCAGTCTTGCTAGGTGGCTCTCCGGCACTGACTCTAATATGGTTTCTGTGTCCAGTCAGTCTGCTAAGCATTACCGCAACACAACTAATAGGCAGGAATAGAAAGTATTAACATCAAGAATTATTCCTGGCTGCATATTTCTGTCAAAAGAAACAGTGGGATGTTTCCTCTGCATCAGAGTAGCATCTTTAAGTATAGAAGTATCTCTAAGTATCTTCTCCACTCTGAAGTGGCTCATGCTTTGGAATCAATGTATACACATATTTATACCTACAATGTGTATTAAAGAGATAAATATACATTCATAGAAATATATTAATATATATGAATATAGAATACATATCTTCTGAGAGGAAAAATAAACTCAGTGAAGTGACTGGTAATGACTATCATTAAGATTAATAATTTTGCTTGGATGCCAGAGACCTACACTGAAACTTAAGCCCTGGAAGCAGATAAATGCAGACACAACCCTGCTTTTAACCACAGTTCAAGACTGGTTCTACCAGGAACTGATTAATACAAGGCAGATAGTTTTGTTGTAGAAACCAGGAAAGCTCTTCCAAGACTGAAGCTAAGTCTGCATTGAGACATATCAGCCACTACTATTAAACATGCAGAGAAGGATGCAATAAAACTTTGTTTCAGTGCTCATGAATTAAATTTTAAAAATGCTTTAGAAAGAAATTGTTTCCCAGTCCCAAGGCTTCTCTAATTCCTTGTCTTCAGCCATCTACCCACTGTCTCCACCTTGAAGGTGTGTACCACACCCTCACTGAAAAGTGCAGATCCTACTGCTGTTGTGGGAACTGCTGAGTTTGTCCGAGTGCCCTATATTTGTGCTACTGTGTATCAGCTATTCAGGAGGAACAGCCTGTGTGCAAGATATTATCATTCCATAATTGTAATGCCTTGAGGTCACACACTCTGCTATGAAAGAAGAGTGAACTACCTCAGCTCAGTCTTAGGGGAACATGACATAACCTGAGAACAGTCATGGTGGAGAAGCTAACCTGAGGTAATCTGATGCAAGGAAAGCACTGAGTGCAAGGAACCTGTTGTTAGATTCTGCAGATACAAAGCAAACCATGACAGAGCTAAAGGAAGAAAAGATGTTGTTAATTAAAAACATTCATGACCAAATACATGTTTGAACCCTAAAGCTTCCTGGGTTCTATTAGTTATCTGAGCTGTTGGAGGCATGTATACCCTGACTACAGACCCTCATGAAGAAATTCACCCACTGCTCCTCACAGAATGGTGGAAAAAGGGCTGTGATGGAACAAAAGATAATATGCTACTTATTATGCAGAGTTTCCCTTCTAATAATTCCTCTTTTACTGCAGAATCCTATCTCAAATCCCCCTGATTCCAAGATTCTCCAAGTACTAGCTGCAATACACCTTGATAATCAAAGCAAAACCACTTCATGGGAGTGTATTTCAGAAGTCAGGGGATTATAACATTTGCATGCTGTTTCTTACAAATCTATAAACTGGGCATAAAAATGATAGCACAACACACTTTGTCCTCTTCTAAAAAACAGTCAAAACCCCAAGATATCACATGGGGAATAACCCATTTAATGACATGGAAGCAATTCCTTCAGTGCTGGATTCAATTAACAATGAACAGAGACAGTTCCTGCTGTGCAAAGCCTATCCAAAGGTATGGAGGTTTCAGGCCTTTCTTGACAATCAGACAAATCAGACTCCTTGAATATTGCTCTTAGCCCATACACTCTCTTTTGCCATGCTACTCATTAGGAAGACTGCCTGACAATTATTCACAGTAGTGTGCTGACATGGTTTTCAGTATATGATATACTTGAGAGTACAATTAATCATTTGAATTGTTTGCCTGTGGAATTGTAGGTCATTCCAATTTTTCAGTGCTTAAACCTTCACGGATTGCTCTGGAGATCCCAAAGAATTGGCTGCTGTTTACACGTGTACTGACAAAAATCCCTTTAAAAGAAGTGAGCCTGTGAGTTAAGAACTGCCTCACCAGACATGAGGCTCCCAGGAAGACAGACCGTCTCACATATTGATACAACATCACAGTGCAAATATCATATTGCAGTGTCAGGACAACATGCAACAAGTGTTTTGTGGCTCTCTCAAAATCCACTTGATGTGATCCATCCCTCCTCTCATTCCTTCTGTTTGTGCACAGAAAATGTGATTTGTTTCTTCTCTCTTGCTGGATGCTTGGAAAAATAAGAGATGAAGGCTTGAAAAACACGCTGCATACCAGATACATTAGCTGTCCTCAAGAGCTGCAAATAGCTCTATTATTCTTCCAGAATATTTATATTACAGTGATGCCTAGAGGCTCCAGCTAACTGCAGGGCTGTACAAAATCAGGCTGTGTGCCATGGTACAAACGCATATTAACATACAGCCCATTCTCCAATGAGCTTGGGATCCTCACTGCAGCCTCTTGTATATACAACAGAATTAAAGATTTTTTTTCCCCTCAAGTGCCCCTGTGAGACAGGAAAATTCTATGTACCTGCTGTGCTCTCTCACTGCAACCAAATCCCTGGACAGTTCTATTAGGAAATTAGTGCTACAAAACTCAAGGTGCAAACTTATGAGAAGGAAAGCTGACATTTATTTACAACATCTCTAAGTTGATTTTACCTGCTCTTACACAGATTTTTTACAGTCATATTCCTTCTCTTTCTCTAAATACACATATTTATATAGACTTGTATTATTTTGAAGAAGCAGGCTGTTTGGATAATCAGCTCCAGGTTACACAGGAAGTGGATGTGTGTTTACAATATATGCTAAAATTATTACATATTCCAAGCCAAGGTATTAGTAAGAAACCAGGGAGCTTTCCAGTGCAGGAAAGATTATGTACATAAATGGATATGACTTGTACCAGCAAACCAACCTCCTAAAGTCAGTAGTTTGAGGAATCTCTTCAGGTGACAGAGATTCAGGAGTGCAAAGTGCTGTGTTGCTGAAGAGTTACAATAAAGACTACTTGGTTCAGCTGATACTCCATCTTTTTATGAGGAAAACCATGTCAGCTGAAGAGCAGCTTACATTACATTCCTCACTGGGTACCCTGATAGGAGTAACAACCTCCCCACCCGCTGCAGGGGCTAAAGGTCTCAGGATTAGAGTGAACAAGGTCAGTGTTAATTAATGTTTTAACTAATCACAGGTTAAGTGCTTCCAGCCACAGGCAGCCTACAGCACTGGCTTAATCTGCTGTATATATGGTCTGGAGCTGATATGATTGCAGTAATTTTTTTTAAGTGTATGTGTATATATATTTGTTGTATACAATAGTGAATCAAGTATTAAACTTTCATGAAGTCAGGCATTCTTTCAGGACTGATCTTCAGTGATGGATACCTTAGTTTAATTAGTTTACACAGACAAGCATCTAACTACCCCCACTTCCCAGTGCTGACTACAGTTTGGGGCCTGCTCAGTGCCTGGACAAGGGCAGCACTACAACACACTGGCACCCAAAAACAGTGGCCGCTGTTTTGCTGTTGGGTACACAGCAAGCTCCATCCATAACTCATGGCCTTTCTCTTCCTGGGCAGTTTGTGGGCCGGAAATACAGCCACAGAATTAGTATAAGTTCTAGGATGAGACCAACAAAGCAAAACCAAAAACAAAATCCCAAAACAAACAGTAAAAGAAAGGTCACAAAGAAGAACAAGAAAAGTGAGGCCCTTTCACCTCCAAGTCATAAACATCTCTTTTGATCTCTGTGTCTCCTATTTCTGATCTGACAAGTATTACAAATGCCGAGTCCACACCCCGCTTCCCTCCAGTGATTAATGTGCTACGGTCTTCCTGAAAGCTTAAAGAGCTCTCCCTTCGGGCCACCACATTTGATAAAGAAATGAAGCCTGGCGATTAATAATTCCCCGGGCTGAGTTTTTGTTTAATAACTATTCTGTCAGTGATAGATCTAAAGGGCGAGGGTGTGGATGTGCGTGCATGTGGAGGGAGTAATTTGATTGTGGCCAGGAGATTTGGCAGGCTGGCATTACAAAGCAGCTCTTTAGCAGTGGCTGGAAAACCAGCATGACAAATCACTCCGTTCTCTGCTTCCCCGGCCTACCCCTCTCAACAGAGCTATCTCATTAGTCTCAAGCCAGCCAATCCAAGCCTATGATTTGGGAAATATTTCCTTCTTGACACTCAAGAGGACAATTCCTTACCCAGGGAAAATTACATTTAAAAATAAATGGAAAAGCATCAATCAGCTAGGAAAATATATTCAGCTTTTTGGATCTCTGGAGAGAATGGCTTTTTTTTTTTATTTTATTACATTTAAATAGGACTGAAGGCCATGGTTTGATTTTTTAAAAACTGAGATAACTAAAAAGATAGCACTGTAACATTTACATATTAATAGTTATGTTTTCTTTCTATAGAGACAGTATTTTTCATTAAAGCTAAATCTTGAATATTTACAGACCTGTGGAGATGTGCTAGAAGATACCTGTTAGTAGAGACAGATAGGCTACATAATACAAAAAATTACAAGGTGATTGGAATGTATTTTTTTAGACCAGCAAGCCAACTGTATTTCTAGGTGAACTTTTTAAGAATGCTCAAGCTTCCTTTCAGGACTTAAACAAAAAGATTAAATTAAAATAGCTTTCCTTTAAAAACAGTTCTCTCCGCTGAACAGTATCTTGTTCATTCTCACTTCCCTAGTCCAGAAAAGTATAAGAGTCAGCTGAGCCACTAAGGAGTAATTTCCTCATACAGAGTAGCTCCAAACTTGACCCATACAGGACAGTCTTCTTTATAATATCTCAACCTACGCAGTGAGCAAAAAAGAAAACAACCACATAAGTGACAGCTTTCCTGGAGCATCCAGAAATCCGAGTTGAGTTCAGGGGGGGATCCCACCCTTTCCCGCACATGTAACGCCTTGTCCCACGGAGCTGATTCCTTACAGCTCTGGACATCGGTCCTCTCCCAACCGTAGCTGCTACTTGTCAGGCCTCTCCACAGCTGTGCATCACCTTTCCCACTGAAGATTACCTCCCTGAAAGACAGGTTAAGTGACCCCAGCACATTTCCCGCAGATGAGCTGGGTTGACTTAAACATCTTAAATAAGTGAGTCTTTACTATGTCAGCTGACGGATGACAGATGACTTGGAAGAATCATAGGAAAGAGTCTCAGCAGCCGAGGATGCTCTCTCAGCATCATACAGCAGTAGGATCAGGAATATAATACAGGTTTTCTGGCCCCTACTCCAGCTTCCCTGTGGATGAAGCTCTCTGCCTTTTCAACTCTGACAGAAAAATACATTCAGCAAACCCTTCTAATGAGATTCCCCACAAATGTATCCAAGGAGATATTTTCATATTATGAGAGCGATTATGAATTTTATCCAGGGGGTAAATAACCTAGAAAATTAGATGTGTCATTGCTAGGCCATGAAAGAAGAATTGATTACATCACCTTTTCCTAATGGGATATTATAACTGACCGTGTATTATTTCTGCAGACCTGCAAGCTCTACCATGTCCCATAATTCACTGCAAAATGTTGGAATTCAGGCTTTTCCCATATCATTACATGAAGATGAAGTGCTAGTGCTGCTCTGAATTACATTTCTATTCATTTTACTCATTTTTTAAAGTATTTGCTTCCCATACATAAATTGTTACTATTATACAAAGATTTGCTAAGGCACCTTGCTGACAATTTTTCCTCTCTTTTAGTCTGAATTAATAACAAAATGCAAAACAGTAGCAGTGGGGTTTTTTTCTTTCCACTTAATACAATGCTTGGATAACAGAGCATTTAAAGATTTATGATACATATTAATAGCATTTAAGCACCCTTCAGATATATACGCCTTTGTTTTTCATCCTCTCCTTCTATACTTACCTTTTCCTATATTATGTCTGTTCTCTGCATGTCACATATTTTAAAACAAGGCCACCTCATCACATTCTTTCTCTTCTGCCCCTTCCTTTTCATTTGGCAGCAAAAACTATCTAACTTCTTAAAGAAAAATGACCACTCATCCCATCTGCCACCCCCTACAATGCAGGGAAAAATCTCAGTATATCTGCTCACCTAGATAAATCCAGGCAGTATTATCAAGACTGAATATCAGGCCATAGTCACACAGGCTGCTGCTCTAATAAATTCTTTAGCTGATAAAACACTGGTGTGGTAGCTTTAGTCCATGCCATAATAAGCAATAGTCAGTCGTTTGTAAAGTCAGACAAATAGCAGTTTCTAGGACTGTGCCACATGTTTACCTAATTTATCCAATTAAAGTAATCAATTGTACATACATCTTTTTTGCAGGTGACAGCACTCAATTACTAGTCTCTAATAAATGAAGTGACAAAAGTCTTTTTTAAAAAAAATGAAACCTAACACTTCTAAAAAATAAAAAAACATCTCTGTATTATTCCTCTAGATTTTATGTGAAATTTACAGAATAACATCTTTTCCCCCGCAGCACTTTTAACTTTATGATAGAAGGGTGGTTTTATGGACATGATGAGCTGTGTGAATGAACCATCTTCTGCACCACCATATTTCATTTTTTCTTCCTGGAAAAGACCAGCCCAACAGTACTGTTAACCATTCTTGCTTTCCCAAGAAAATATTCCTTCCTTCCCTTCTTTTCTGGGGTTCAAGAAGTTTTGTGGTATCTTTAGGAATTATCACCTCTCCCTAGCTCTTTTTTTTATAAAGATGACACCCTGATACCTATTTGAACACTATTGCCAAGTTCAGTATCTTTTTGTGGATGTATTTGGTTTGTATTCATCACCATTCTGAGTGATTGAGAAGCTCTGATCATTTCTAAACTGTCCTGGGGGGGGAAAAAAAAAAAAAAAGACAAGAAATAATTGCCTTCCCTTCTTGTTTGAGGGGCACTAAAACCAGACCCTAGCCCATCACTTGCCAAATGCATAACACCCAAGAGGCACCACCTACTTGTTGAGCCCATAGTACTCAAGAAGGAATTTGAGGAAGTTGTCACACAGTTCTCCAAAAGCAGCCCGTTTTAAAATATTGCTTATTTCTGACAGGACCTGAGCATCTGTTTCAGTAACTCAGGAAGGAATATTCCAACAGAGTGCAAGAAGAACGTGGGAGGTTCCATGCCAGGTACCAGCTGCAGTGCTGGAGCATATGAGCAGCTCTGAGTGCCAGAAGCCAGCACTGGGTGGCAGGCTAGGACAGCACTTAGGACTGACTCCCATCCCTGGTGCAGAACTTCTCAGCTTCTCCCAAAGTCTCTCCTTGTCACCTACCAAAAGCTACAAAAGCTTTAGTTGGGTGGTAGAACAGGAGAAGCCCACGCACCCAGCACTGGGGACTGCCTTGTTCTACTAGCTGTACCTAAGAAACCAGGCAAAGTTCTCCCTATCCCTGCAGCCAAAGGAGGCTGCAGATACTGGCTCATCCTTTTCTCTCTTAAAACTTGAAGTAAAAACGCCTTTGAGAGGGAAAAGTGTGACTGGAATTTGTCCAGGCAGCTAATCTCGCGAGTATAATTTTAGAATGGAGCAGTCTGGTAGTCACAAACATTAACAAGTGTATCTTGCACTGCATCCCAGTGTTATGTAAAAACAACTTGGGAGTCAGCAGGCTTCTTCCCTGTGGAAGCAACCACCAAAACCTTCCTCCATCATCACTAGTAAGGGCAGGACTAACCTGCAAAGTGATCCCCTTGACACAGATCAGCCCTTCTCCATTCCTAGGAAAAAAAACTCATCTGTTGGGCATATGTGCGAATGTTTGTCAAAGTCAGCCCATGGGGACAGAGATGTTTCAATCCTCCAGAACAAAGCTGCTGATGCTTTTGTGCATCTTTGCAATCTTCTTTCTGTGTGTTTGGGTGCTCTTTTGCAGTCTGGGCCTACTGTGATTCACACCAAGTGTCTGCGGACCATTCAAACACCCAAGCCCTGTCTGAATGCATAAAATGCTAATCTCATTAGATTTCTCATTTTCAGTGTAATATTGTCACACTGCTATGCACCACTGCCACAGATTAGCAGGCTTGCCAGAATGAAGCCCTGCTAATGAGTTAATCCAAATAACACTCAAATCCCAAATCAGATTTAAAGCCATCTAGACAGAGGACCCGCCAAGGATGGGTGAGGGGGAGGAGGGAAGAGGGTGAGCCTAGTTTTGACAGAAGTAGTTGTCATTTAAGTGAGAGAGGAGTATAAGGGAGAAGTGAGCATGCATTTTTTTCCTTGAGAGGACAGGTTCAGTCAAACTCCAAGTTACCATGCACAACCCAAATGCAAAACCTGAGAAATAATCTGGAATAACACATGTATCTGTACGAACAGTCAGCTTCTGACTTGAGAGACACTTAGCTATAAAAATCAGGAGCTAGCAAAGCTTCTATTGCCATCATTTAATCTACAGTGCTTGGAAGGTCTAAGCAGCTTATAGCTCAGAGTTTGATTCATTCTAGCCAGGAATCTGGAGATGAGGAGAAGGAATGATTTTCATCTATTAGTTTCTTATTTAACAAATGACCCAACATGCTGAAGAGATGCACAGAGGCTCAACGCAAAGGCACCAAGGGAAACACACATCTTTTATTGTTTGCATTTGAAATAGGTTCCTAAAACGTACCTGAAGTATGAAGGGTAGAGCTGGCAGGGATCTCTTTTCTTTTCCACCATGCTTTTAAATGAAATTACTCCTTTAGTGGGAAAATACTGAACTACTGTAGCTGAAAAATTTCATGAGTACATACTGGCTTCATTAGGCCTCCAGTAAGATGTAGGTTCACCTCAGGCTTGGGAAAATGTGGCCAGAGCCCAAGGAAGCACCTCAGAACAGCCTGGCTGGCAGAATACAGTCTCAGAGGAAAACAAGAACACAGGAGGGTCAGAGACACCTCCAACCAGGGTCCAAATTTTGAAAGGCCTCAGTTTTACTTCATGGAGAGCAAAACCTCTTTTACAGTATTGGCCTATTTCTCTGGACAAAAATGTTGTTTCCCATTCAACAATTTACAAAAGAGTACCTAAAAACCAATATAGCTTTCCATTGCACCTATTTCCTCCTTGTGGATCCAATCCTGTATGTTTTACCAGAAAAGTGAATTTTTTTGCCAACAGTAGAGAATAAGTTTGCAACCTTTAATAAAAATCCAAGAACTTAGCACCTTGACTACATAGTTGCAGAGAAAGGAAGGGAAATGCATTTTATGCCGACATAATCAATGAACTTGTCTGCAAAGTTTTACTTTCATTTGACTATTGATGGATGGAGCTGGAAAGAAGAAAGTTTGACTCTCAGATGTGGAATTCAGCCAAGCAAAACTGCTGAGAGAATTCTATTTTGACTGGTAAATGTAGCCGATTTGTTATGGAAACCTCTCTCTGTAGAAACTTTTATAAAACAAAGGTTGTGTCAAGAAAACCTTTCTTCCCAGCAGTCATGCTTCTCAGCACATCCCTTACTGCTGCACTTCAACTACTGTGGCAACAATCAAAGTATGCAAGCCCACTGGGCTGAGTCAGAATCTGAAGAAGTCAGTCTGAATGTCTGTTGATTTCACAACACCTGATGCAGGCCTTAAACTGCATTGTGTGCAGACAGAATAGCTTGTTAATGTCTCTTTCCAGCTCTCACTAAACAAACAGATAAATAGTAAGCAGCGCATTCAAAGAAAGAGAGTCCATTTGCTTTATTGTGTCCATTAAATTGTCCTGATGATAAAGCATGCCAATTTCTAAGCACGAAACAAATTTTCCATCTTTTAAGATGTTAGATCTTTTTGTTCACTGATAAATAGATTCGAATGTAAAGGGAATGAAATAGCCAGCAGTGCCAAACTTTCCAAATGTAGCTAAGCTGCCAGGAACATGCTTTTGTGTGTGCAGATCCCGCCCCTTCCAGAGACAACTGCCCACCACAATCTTCCTGCTCCATGCTAACAAGGTACAAATAACAATAGTAATCACAGTTTGCCTGCTCAGCTCACCCCAGGAACATGGCAGCAAATTGATGATCATTTCTCATTGTGAATTATGACACAGGCACATCACCTCACCCTTGGAATAAAACAGCACCTGCCAATCCCGTTAAAACAGCAAGGGGAAAAATGAAAGCCCTGCCGTAGCCAATCTGATTCCCTGCTGACTCTAATTACCCAGACGGGAATTTTACAATTGCTTCCTCCACCAACTCCTGCTCTGCAGTCTGCAGACTTTGGCTAGTTGTTTCTTTTGTATGCCCACTGCCACTGAGTAGATTGGGTTCCTAATGAGTCTTGACACTAATGGTACAGGGAGACAGTGCAATTACGTATCCCTCTCCCATTCAAAGCAAACCTGGCAGGAAATGACCTGAGACCTCACACCCTTCTACCCCAAAGAATCCAGTTATAATGCCTCAGGAGCAGGGCCAGCTGGTGCACACTCCCCCCCTCAGCAGCCCTCACTTCACTTCCCCTTTCCATTGTGCAGGTGGCTGGAAACAGTTCTTTATGGCCTAATCCATGACTGGTGGGTTGAGGCTAATACAGAAGCCAGAGAAGCCTTAGCACATTTGGAACTGAAGCTCATCAAGAAAGGGAAAAAAAAAAGAAAAATAACATTATTTCACACATGTGCTGGACAGCTCTAACACACAGTTGTTGTCTATTAGGTGTTTAACAATGTGTGTAACTCAGACTGCTTTAAAGTGGGGAGGGGAGAGACATGTGCTGCTGTGATTTCCATGTTGATTGTAGTCCAGGTGTAAAAGAGACTGGAGCTACCTATTGAACTGTGAGCTAATTACAAGAAGAAACAGCTGTTGTCTGCTAATGAGGATGCAGATCCATAAGAAGCATGTTAGCTGGTGAGGAATAAACGTCTTCCACTCCTTGTGTGAGCAGCAGCCTACAAAAGATGTCTTATATCTATGACTTGTGTTGCCACATCATCTGAACAACTCACAAATGATAGTATGTTTGCCTCTGAGAAAAGCCCTGTAAAAGAGGAAAGCAGTACTCCAAGTATACAAGTAGGAAGATGAGGCAGAGGACCAAGGACACACACAGAGTCTGATAAAAGCATAAAATAGGCCAAATCAGCTTATTTACACTCCAGTGTTTTAAGTACAAATCTATTGTTTGCCTCATGCAAGTAACTCTGAACCCAGCATTTCATTCATCACTGAATTTCTTTCACTGCTTTACTACCCTATGATAGCATCGTCTCCTACCTCTATTAACCTCACTGCTACTTCTGGTTCCCCTCAGGGCCCTGTAAGTCTTCTGCCTCTCAGCTATTTATTGTGATGTATGGGATGTTTCTCTTAGCCTTCAAAGAGTTCATCTGACCTTCAAGGTTCTTCCTGCTCCTCTTCACCCCCAGGTAACAAGGAAGTCCTGCAGTGCTCAGCTGCTCACCAGCTTCTGTCCTGTTACTCTCCACACACATACCCTGACAGATTCTCTGTACACCAGTACTCTGTACTTTGTCTCCTGGACAGCATTATCTGTGGTAGCTCTAAAGCTGCCATCAGCATGAGCTCTCAAATTTCAATGCTTATGGATTATTACAGTTTAACACCAAGGGAAAACATTGGAGAATTTATCTCCAGGGTAACTGCACTGGCAACAGCATGGATCATTTCCAAGATTATTTAAACCTTTTTCATCCTCTTTTCCTCCAAAAGTTGGTCCAAAACATCTGTAATTTTAAGAAAAAACAGCTAATTTTAATCCCACTAATTGCTCTTTCCCTTTTTGACACAGGTGCTCTGAACCACATCATATCCTGTAAAGTTTTGAGGAACAAGAAATTATGCAGAGAAAGCATCACAGTTATGCAGGTGCTGCTATTCTATAACCCACTACACAAAGAATTCCATACTTGTAATACATGAAAAAGGAGCAGTGCTTTCAAGTAGCTCAGGGAACTCCTCATGGAGTTCTTGCTTTTTATTTTCCTCTTCAGTTTGAAAGTATTATTTACTGTAGTATTCAATTAAGAACAAGAGTTTACTATAGCAACCACAGCAGTGAGAGGTACTATTCATACACAATCTCTGAAATACAAGCTTTTAAGCACCTTCTTAGCAACACTTGTTGATAAACCTATGGCAGAGGAGAATGCTATGTGGTTTATAAGGAGTGACTTGCACACTAAATTAAGTCTGCAGGAACTGTATTGCTTGAGGTCTTTCCCTTCCTCTGTGATTTTACCTTCCTAGAGTTAGCACACTTGTTAGCAGAGAACAAGACTCATAAAAATATAAAGACATCACCTTTGGACTGGGGCTACAAAGAAGGAACTGTCATGTGGCAGCTTTTCTCTCTGCCACTACGTGGCAGCAAAAGTTGCTTGTGATTCACTACATCAGTATCTTCATAGGCATTCCAGCTGTGACCTTGCCATCACTCATTCTGGGGACCCTCTCTCATTCAGCATCTGCCAGCTGTCAGCATGGGACTCCAGGGAAAATTACAGAAGATTTCTGGAAAATTACAAGGGGCAGCAGAAGGGAGCATTTGATTTGTTTCTATTTTCTCTGTGTAAGGCATTTCAGGTGCCTGCACTTTGCCAGCTTCCTGACTTTCTTTTGCCTGGGTGGCTCCATTCTTCTGTAGTCTTCCACTTAATTGCTTTAGTTTTTCTCATGTCTCTTCATCTCACACGATTCCTCTTCCCATGATGTCATTTGCCTGCTCAAATCCGTTCCACAAGAATGGGAGAGCAACAAAGCATCCTCTCCCCTTCTGATGCAGAACCCGGGTATTATTTAGACATATCAATGAGTAATGATCACCATCTTCCTTGACAAATTTTCCTTTCTGAGGCTGCAGTCCCTTTACAAAAGCACCTTCCAGACCCAGCAAAGCTGTAAATGGATGTGCACCAGGAAAACCGCAATTAACAACTGTGGTTAACCACAAGCAGATAAGACCATTTTAAACATGCCTGTCTTTGTCTAGACTAGATGCTAAGTGGTGTTTGAAGTATATTCACTTTAGGTGCTATAAGTAATTCTGTTTTCACGTTCCCACCTGCTTCCCCTACTGGTTGAGAACATCATAACAAATAAATTCACGGTTCCCGTGGATTTAATATTCAGGATTCTCATTCTTTCATCGATTGAGGTACCATTGAATTCAAGCTGGCAGTGTTCCACACTGTAAGAAGTGCTGATCACTGCATCCTGATTTCTCATCTCATTATGGACTACATTTTTACCTGATGTATTTTGTTGCATTTTCCATTTTTTTCCTAGCATCCAGCTGCTATCATGGTCACGTAACCACTCCCCAGGGTAGCTACATTGGGGGAGTTTTATTTGTAAAATGTGTTGGAGTTGAGAATGCTATATGCACATACAGTATTAGTGTTCTTTGCAGAAAGCTGTCTGCAAACAGGTTCAAAACTACATTCTATTATGAATTTAGGGAAGAGGGTTGGATTTACATAAAGACCAAACACTCCTTTAAACAGGAGCTCCTGGTTTGTACTGTTACCTAGGCAATGGCTGTAGAAAGTGTCTGAGCACACGTACGTAAGGACCAGATCGGCTGGAATTGGGTGCTGCTGATTACAGCTGCTATTTCAAGAAGACTGAAGGGAAACACAGATGCACACCCCAGGCTCACAGAAAGAAACAGCTCTGAGCACTCATGCAATTACAGCTGGAGAAAAGGAATCACTCTGGAGTATCAGGCTGCTCGTTAACTTCCACTGCCAAGGTTAACACCTATATTTTAGCTCTTTAACGGATGCCCTGTGAAACTCCCTTTGATAGTCTGCTTCTCTCCTCCTGCTGTAGGACCCAAATCAAGGCCTGATCAGACACTTTTCAATCTTCTTTAAAAAGCCGTGGTCGATTTTAAGTGAAATGACATTGCACAAATTGTTTTAATTAAAAGAACCCTATTTTCTCCTTGACTAGAATCATACCCCAGGTAGCAACAACACTGACAAGAAAATCAACAGGTGGCCTGTTTGCCAATTACCTGAGCACATCTGCTTTATTCAGCACATTTTCAGTAGGAGTTTGTTGCATTCACTCAGACTTTTATAGTCTGATTTATTAATGACTCTTTTAACCCAATAGCTAGAAATTTAATTTAATCCCTTCAAAAAGATGTTAAGAAAAGCTATACTCTTTGACAGGCCAATGCCAAACAAGAAGTGTGGCCAGGGTCTCATTCATTAAAAATCATGTTATTCAGCTCCAGCACATCCACTGGCTTGCTGGAAACCATAATTTTAACACTGATACTTTCCTATGTCCCACATTGTTACATATTTTGAATATTTTGTCCCAATATGGTCTGATTATTGCTAAGTGGGAAATCACTGCCAACAAATTTCGTGCAGGCTGGATTTAATTTCAGAAATGGGTTGAGGATGAATACTACAGAAGGCCTTCTACTGCAAAATCCTTCAGTTCAAACTATGGCAAGCCACAAGCAGGTTTGGTACCAATACTAATCTTCATGTAACTTGTATCTCCAAGAAAGCTCTCTTCAGCATAAATACTAAGCTCTGCTTCCATAGCTGAGAGCCAGCAGGAACTGTGCATTCCCTGTGGGCTGTGAAAGAAAATTCCCCAGGCCTAGACCCCCAAACTCACTAAATGCGCTAAGTATGAGCCTGAAATCTTTCTGTGTTACTGCCCCCAAGCTCCTGATACTCCATTTTACAGCACTCACACTGGCACCCCGGAGCACTTGTGTGCATTACTGCAGGCCAGCTTCACAGAAAATGCAGTTGTAAGTTGCCTTCCTTTTATAGGGAAGAAAAATCAATTGTTTTCTCAGTGTTCAAAGCACTGACACAAGTTGTGGAGACTCTGCATTCAGCTCCATTCCTTGTCTGAGAGGCATTAGCTCTCTGGTGGAACAGATTTAACCATCGGGCTGATTCCAGGAAAAGACTTTTGCTGAAACTACAGGACTGCCATGAGCAGTGAGGAATGTGATCAAAGGGACAGGGAAGTTCTTTGAGAGATAGCAGATGTGGGTTCTCATTCTTTCAACAAAGTCTTTACATTAAGACTTCCTATTAAGAAGTTGCTGGAAAAAATACAACTGACAGACTCAAAAAGCCTAAATGGGCAGATGTCTCATCTGACAGCACTGAATGTGGTACCTCAGTTGTAGAAAGGTATACAATCTTAAATACATCTATCTCCAGCTTGCTGGCCTTTGTGAATTGCTCTCTGGGATGCCTGTTTTTGACTGAATACTGCAGAAAGAATATAGGTACCTCTGTGAGGATTGTGATATTACAAGCTGTAAATTCTTATGTCTTTGTGTCCCAGGTGTTGATACAATTTTATCCTATTACATATTTCAAGGAGCAATCTTTCACCCACATCCTGATGGCTTTTACCTCACATGATCGGGTTTGGAGGGCAGCTCCTGAGGAAGAGATGCTGCCAGCCAAACTACCAGTGCTCAACATAACTGTGCTCTCAAGCAGGAAAAAAAATTCAAGTTTATAATCATAGCCTAAAGCTGAGTAAGCTGAGAGGCTACAATGCATGCTCCATCACAAGCCCTCTAGATTATCAGCAGAGATGAGTGAAGTTACCTCTTCTCTGCCTTGCTGATGACTAGGCCAAAAAAGCTCTGCAGGACTGCAAGCAGAAAAGAGACACTTTTGCTGTGACAAGATCAGCTCCAAGACTACTAGTAGGAAGAGAAATAGGAGCAACCACCTGACACAAATTTATTGGGACAGGCAGTGGTTGTCAAGGCCTTGCAAAAAGTGATTTTTCAGCTCAGCAGCTGAACCAGAAAAAAAAAAAGAGTAAATATTTTATTTTATTTGGATTGAACCAAAGCTTTTGTTTTTAAATCTATCATCCTTCCTTTGGGTTGAACTAGTGCCCCATCTGAGCCAAAATAGGATATTTTGTTTTCAAGGACTTGTGAGAAAAGCAAAAGAAATGAAAGGTTAGATTCAGAGAGCTGATCGAAGAGACTGTCACCAGTGTAACAGTCCCTCAGAAATGGCTGGTGAACTTACCTCAGATTTGGGCCATCATCCCTCAAAAACTAATTAATAAGGGGGCAAGGATTAAATCTCAGCTCTGTGTTGCGTGTTTTGTATGTTAGGTTAGAAAGTTGTGATCTCTCTGAAGCAACAAGCATACACAATGCCTTGGAGAGATTCCAAAGACATCCCACTTCTACATACCCCATTGTCTGTTAGCCAAGGCACATTTCTGTGGGAGGGGGCATTGAAGAAAGGGGGGAAATCCTCAGGCTGAAAATCAATTGGTGTGTATTCTGTCATGTACCAGAGGTTTTCACCATGTACCACTCTCTCAGCCTGTTCCGTTACACAGTAAATTAGACTGTCATTTGCCAGTAACAAGGTAGCTACAGCAAATCCTGCCCTAGAGCAAGAGATGGCCTTCTCAGCATCCCTTCCAGCCCTCTTTTTCTGCAGTCCTGTGATCCTGACTGATGAAGAAGTCCTGGGTGAAACAAACCCACTACTTACTATTTGCTTGTGCAGCCTAGTAAGTTACCTAAGGGTGAAGGAAACAGGATAATGGCTAGCAGGGTAAATTACGTAAATGAGTTTTCCCTGGACGCTCTAAATAGGCTGAAAGTCTTACCATTAGACAGCAAATTACCTGGGGCCAAAACAGAAGAAACAAACAAAGCAACTACTGGATAAAGGGAAATGGCTAAAGTGATATAAATTTCCTTTTCCAAGGAAGTTTAATTTTAAATGCTAACTGGACTGTGGCAGAGTGTATTAGAAACTCCCTGGCTTTTTTTGTGTATTGAAATACTCTTCAAAGTGTCAATTTTCCATGTTTACCCCAGCGTTATTTCTCCAATAGCAGTTCTCTCCCAAGCATTCACTATCAGTATGGATGCTCATTCCAGTGACTCTGATCCTTTTTCCTGCCACAATGACAATCTGTGGCACAGCTTTGCCTCCTGTTAGACTTCCTGAGGAAAGCCAACACTAATGCCAGGTTTGGAGACAATACTGTCCTTCCATGGACAGTAATATGAGGCTGCAAAGCAAACTTTGCTTTCAAACAGCCACAACAAAATAACAAACCCACCCCTTCATTTTCTACACTCTATTTTCCTAATTAGGTGGGTGGGGGAACAAATGTCCACATGCAGAAAGTAGGTGGGCATAGGCTGGATAAATCCCATGCTCCCAATTCTTGGCATGGAACAGCACAGCCATTATCCCTTCTAAATGTCAGGGAACTAGCTCCAACTCTATGAGGTGCCAGACACCTGCTCCCACTACTCCCAGCTTTGCCTTCTGCTGTTGCATCTCTCACTCACAGGCCTTGGTGTAATTCCACTCTGCACAAATTGAGCCATAAGTGCCAGGAAAGTGGGATTCTGAACGCATTTCATAGAAAGGCACAGACCAGGGCAGCAACAGACCCACAAGGAGGGACACAGCTGCCACTTCCACGAAGAGGAGCCCCTCGGCACCGAGATTGTACATTGATAAAAAGCCAGGAGAGGGTTAAAGCAAGATGCTTTCTTGCAGGCAGACGAAGTGAAATGGATTTAGGGATTTTTTTCACAACAAAAAGAGGTGGAAGAGCCACAAAAGGCTACTGAAAGAAGACAGTGAGCTCTCCTGTCTGACACATGTCGACACAGAAGCAATGGCAATACAAGGCTGTCACATTGAAAATGCAGCTCTTCCAGCCACAGGCTGGGCTGCAGAGCAAACCCTGTGCAGTGAAGTACTTGGATAGAGGGGAATCTGTCTGACTTACTGTAAGGAGGTAGCAAGAAGGGCAGATCCTGCCTCAGGAGGTCATCATTCCCTGCCTATGATCAGGGCTCCCTACATGCTTCAATCTAACTGTTTCAGGTGGGCAGTGCCAGTGGATCCACGAGCAACCTGGATGTGTAGTAGAAGACAGAGCTGCAGAGAGTTGGGTAGAGGGTAAAGAAGAAGAGGTGAGAATGCTTCTCAGTTTCTTCCTCTGGCTTTGCCCAGGGACTGCTGATCTTGGGCAAGTGACACCTAATGGACCATTCAGCAGCAATCCTAACACCCACCCTTCCCATCCCCACTGTATAGCAAAGCAGCCCAGTGGCCAAAACAGGAACCTGCTGCAGATCACTGCAACACTCCAACATGATCCAGCAAACTTACCACCATTCTTTGCAGGATGGAAGTGTTTAATGCCCCAGATGGCTGTCAGCCCACAGTCTTGTTGGAGAGGCACTGACACTGACACAGGCAGTGAGCTCTGCCACAGGGACAGTGTGGCTCCCCACTCCCTGATTTGCACGAAATGTGCCCTGGTGCTCACACCACTCCTGTCAGCTGAGCTGAGCTGGTTTAGTCTGGAACCAGTCAGAGAGCACGCATGCAAGTGTGCTGCTCTTCTGGCACATTTGGGGGAAGGCAGTGCCAACAGGCAAAGGTAGTAGCTCTTCCACTGGAGGCTTGGAAGCAGTAACAGACACATCCTGCCACACCAGAGGCACAGCAAACATGGGTGGGAAGAAAAAGGAACATGTGCCATAGCCCAAGATGGTCATTTCTGTAGAGAATTGCCAGCGTCCCCAGCTGGGTTAGACCACTATTTACAATACATATTTCTGAGACTGAAGGTGTATATCCGGACTCCTTGGCAAATAAGAACACATGCCATTCCTGATGTACTCCTGCCTGTTACACAAATTTATTGATATGTGCAAAGTTATTTGTCTTCCGAGTGCTCTGCAGCACATCACAACCCTTGTGGTAGAATAAGTTCACCACTTTGATTAGCTTGCACCTCTTTGGGCAAACCTGCAGGCTGCTGGCCATAGCACTGTAAATCACACAAGCCATTTAGCACCAAACCACAGAGATAGGCAAGAAAAAGAGCCAGTACCTTGCTTTCTAGCTCTTCACTGGCTTCACCATTTTCAAGGAAATAGCAAAGCTGTTCAACGTTCATGACAATAGCAATACTGTCACCATGACTCTCAGGTACTTCAAATAACCTGTTTTGTCAAAGCCTAATGTGTTACTGACACATATTTTAACACATAGTCCCAGGAACTGTAGCACCACCTGAAGGTAAGACATGTCTTGCACTTGATGAATTGTGTATAACTCAAGAAAAATGGGACACTTTTGAATGATACGACCCTTTCCGTCACACCATGCTCCTCTGGAGGCCATCCACTAAAGACACCAAACAACACACCAAGCAAAGTACAAGTCTTCTTGTGCCTACTGGGTGGTTTGTCTGGCAAAGATATGCACTGCTCTCCCAATACAAACCATTGGTCAGCTTAATGCTTCCATGAATGTCAGACCACATATGAGTGGACCTCAGAAAAGGTACCAGTTACACCATGTTAATTCAGAGGAGAAATATATTGATTGGCATAGAAACAGAATAATATTCCCAGACTACGTTCCATCTCATTTCCAAACTCACAAGTCAGCCATATGTCAGCTTGAGTTGCAACGTTTCACCTATTGAATTTTCTGTGAAATTGGTGAGAATCAATTTGAAAGCTCTTATGGAGGAATTTAGTCTTTCTCTCTGAGAATCATAAACATCAATCAAATCATACACTGCATGGTAATAATTTTAATTGATATTGCATAGCAGCTCCCAACTAAGTTATAGAAGTTTGAACAGTATTCATATAAGGCCTGTGCCTTCAGGAGACAAGAGGCAAACAGATGGAGAGAGAGCATGAGAAACTGAGAAGTTATGTAGATATCAGTCACATTCTGAGTCTTATTAAAAAAACAAGTCACTTCATAGTGGAGGATTTCTGTTATTGTAGGGTTGGGTTTTTTTTAAGGAAAGTCATTATCAGGAACTGCAAGATACTTGCCAAGCACATATTTTTCTTACAGAATTTCTTACTTTCTAAACTCATATAGTGCTTCAAAATCTATTGCTAAAGGGCAAGTATCCTTCTGAAGGAAAACCTCTGAAAATTACTATTGAGAAGATTAACATCTAGAATATAGAATAACATAAGACAACAAGTAGCTGTATATGGAAAGGAGGAGAAATACTTGCCTAATCAGATGTCAGTAGGTCAAATTTTGGTCTCAGACAACCAGTCTGAAATAAGTCTTTTAATAAGTTTACGTGCTCACTAACCTGATGTTGGTGGGTTAAATGAACTCACAATCTGCCAGCCAAACACACAATACACCTAAAATCTTTTTACTTCTTTGATACAAGTCTCATTGTTGGGAGCTATGTGGATTTCCACTTCTGGAGTATTAACTTCTTTTCAGACAGCAAAATCCACAAGATCTGTTTGTCTTGGAATCCGAAAGTGCCAGCTGTCTACTTCCCCCAGTATGAATAAATGCAGGCTTACTGTTTCGAAAAGACTTATAAAGAATTGTGGTTTTCTGAAGCCAGAAACACCTTTTTTTAATCTCTACAGTCTATCTCCAGAGCTATTTTCCTTTTACACTAACTGTAGACTAAAACCTGAAGACTGTGTATGAAGATCACTAAAGATCAATCTCCAGAGAGAGAAGGAGAGAAAGTCAGATTCTAGTTGGTGGTATTGAAAAAGTCTCCAGGTTATGTTTGCATTATGTGCTATGTTGGAGAAGCACCCAGTTTCAGCTTATATAGGAAGCATTAGCATGGTCAATTGTGCTATAAACATCAGAGATAACACATGGTCCTTCTTGGTTTGTTGCATAGCATCTAGCTTGAGAAAGGAAAGAAGAGGGAAGTGAAGGCATGGAGAAAGAAGAAAGACTCAATAGATACTAAGGAACGGAAAGAGAATGACTATCTTCAATTTCAGGACGGAAGTAAGACGGATATGAGAACATCCAAGTTCCATTAATGATGTTTATTTCTCTTCTCACCTGTGCAAACCAATCCAGCAGGTTGGTAGGTCTGTCTCTTTCTTACTCCTAGTGCAAGCACAAAAGCACCTGCTGTTGCTATTGCAAGAGAAAAATAAATATCTGACAGGAAGGAGGCATAAAAGAAGTATAATCTGGATGGCTTTCTCCTCACTTAAATGCAAGCCAATGCTGAAAAATCTCAGCTTGCACTCTTTGTCCCTGTCACAGAAGGCCAACAAAGAAACCACAAACCCTGACCTTATTCATCATGCCAGGTTAAGAACAAAAGGACATTTTGACTTAATTACCGTTGTTTGAAAGCAACCTTAAATTTGAATACAAAGCCAGAACATTTCTGACCATTTTTTCCCCAAAATAATTTAAAAGTTTCCCATGCAGTATTTCCACACAAGAGACCCACCCAGTGGAGGTGGCACAAATATCACAGGTGACTGGGAGAGAAATCTCAAGAATACCTCAGACCACTGCAGAGTTTAATAACAGATCCATCAGGTCCCACACATGAAATACAGGATCTTCTTCTAAACCCTGGTCATCGCTCTTCTCATCTGTCTCTAGGGGCTGACTAAGCAGTACTATGGCTTCTTTCTTCACTCTGGGACCCTTCAGGTCTCTTTGTTCTCCAGACTGCTGTATCCATCCTGTACAGCTGAAATGGAGAAAAGGCAATTGATCTCCTCCGTGCAAGGACATGCCCCAACAGCTGCCTAGCATGACAGCCGGTGACAGTATGACCTGGGGGTAGGCACAGCATGTCAGACATTCCTTCACATTACAATAGCCCAAAACTGTTGTTTCACACTGAAAGAAGCCTGAAAACATACGCTGGGCTGGCCTGAACCCCAAGAGTAGCTGACAACATAGGTTCACATTTAAACCAGCCTGAATACCTTGACATAACTAAAAAGGTGCACCACCCAGATGTCATCATAGGAACAGTACTTGGAGGGACTTGGACTAACCTTATTATTTCACAAATCTCTCCTCTAAACCTTAGAAAAACTCTGTCAGTGTTTAGAAATGTTATTTTTACACCTGTTTACTTGAACTAATTTCACTGTTGCAAAGGCATTGTCTCTTCATTAGCGGGGTTTTCACAGAAAAAGCATTGCTCTATTGTACGTAGTTTAATAATTTACTCAACCAGCATGTACTCACTCATTTCCCTTTCAACTAGCAGTGCAACCATGCGAGTGCAACTCAGTGGATGAAGCAGCTATGAGAAATTGTTTAACTGTGACCTTAAGCAGCCTAGTTATGGCAGAAATCCTCTGCCATTAATCAGTTACACTTTGTCTGTAGCATTAACTTTGTACTCTTTATGGAGCCTTTCACTGCAGAAAAGCTGGTGGATGACTTAAGAATGTGCAAATTACATTCAGATTTCAGAGCACCAAAAAAATAAACAGGAGAAAATATCTTGACAATATTCTTATGCAGTTTCCAGATGCTGCAACATGTACTTTTGGAAATGTGGTGTGGCATTTTCTTGTGTTATTTGAGAAAGTGTGTAATCACCCAGTTGTTGGGCTTATCATACAAGAAGTTGCCAGCAAATAACGGTTATCTCTCCACTCTGAAATTTCTGTTCCTGGCTGACATTGCTGATTAAAGAGTTCCTGTGGTGAGCGAGTGTGGAAAGGCAACCATTTTAGCTGGTCATATATTATTCCCCATTCATATTACTTTCAAAAAAGGAGGGTGTTTACACAAAGGACAAACAGCATCATATTTGGAAAGGCAGAAGGAACTGTGAGTCTGTAAGGAAACGTTACAGTTCAGCACCAATGCAAGATTGTTGATGAGATGTTACGCTGAGGCTGGCAGGCAGCATTTAGTTTGATAGGTAAGATATTCTTACTTATGCAGCTGCCTGCCAGAAGATGTAGAAATCATGCTGATTAGAAAAAGGCAGTTCCAGAAGCTCTTCTATCCCCAATAAAGTTTCACATGTGAATCCTGACAATTCCTGAAAGTGCTGGTCAGAGGGGTACATG
This sequence comes from Dicrurus megarhynchus, assembly GCA_013399195.1. Lineage (NCBI taxonomy): Eukaryota > Metazoa > Chordata > Aves > Passeriformes > Dicruridae > Dicrurus > Dicrurus megarhynchus. Next base: position 2,440,456 of record VXAD01008436.1, read on the forward strand.
TAGCAGAACATGTCTCTTACCTACTCAACAGCACTCTGGGGGGAGCCAAGGTGTGCAGGAATACAGGACACCTGAATTTCTGCAAGGAGGTGCTGAACAGTTAGATGGTAATCTCACTGGGGCAAAACCTCCTTTGGAACTACTGTTTGTGCAGCACTCAGTGCTGTTGTCTTAACAGTAAATGGTTTAACAGAAAGAGACAACTCCAAAATCAACAACAAACACAGTTGGGGCTCATAATCTGAACAGCCATACCTGACCTTTTCCTTAGCTGTCAGGGAAGAATATATTCTTTTTATACAGGCAATTCCCAGAAATAATTTATGGAAATTGAACAGGAGAGGCAGAGCACACAAAGTGAAAGGGGTAGCAGGTTCTTTTCTGAAAAAAGGTGTTACTCCCTCCAAAATTGATACCAAAGCAGCTTCGGGCACAATGCATCCCAATGAGAGAGCATGTGGCCTAATTTGGCACTTCTTCCACCAGCAGGAGCCTCTTCTGCAGGCTATTCACAATCCAACTGAGGCTGGCATCCTTGCCTGGTTGAAGCTGACATGCTGTGCCACATTATGAGTGGGAACAGGACCATCCTAACAGATTAGCTTGAAAGCGGGCTTGCCAGAGTACCAGTATGTGGATAATACTTAAGTGTTAAAGGGGGGATCTCTGTCCAAAAATGATGAAATGACAGTCTGTCTTCAGCTTGCCCAGTTACAGTTAGGAAGTCTGTCACAGGCTATCACAGCTGAGCTTGGCACACCCCAAAGCCGTTCCTGCAGCCCATGTCAAAGAAGAAGCTCTGTTTCAGGATCCAAGTTCTCTAGAGGACATGAGAGATCCCCAGAAAAAAACTGTGAGAGTCTCAGTAGACTGGTTGTTTTTCTTGCTGGAGTGCCTGGTTTGGCAGGGAAGCCAAATGACTAATTTCTTTTGTTTTTTCAGGGTAATTTGTGTATCTGTGAGTTTCATGGTAAATTTTGTAGTGAGAAACAAAGGTTAGGGTCAGACTATGATGAAGTCTATGCAGATACAAGAAGCCTCTCCCCACTTCTTTACTGCCTTGTGAGATGAAAGCAGTTCTCTGTATTTGGCCTGAGTCCATTAGCCCCCATTTGCTCCTTGGAGAAGTACTCTGGCCGAGTTAGCTGGCATGCTGGCTGTGTCTCAGCTAGCTACCTTCAAAGCTTGCAGAATATGAACTGAATTTTTGCAAGATATTTGTAGCACATAACCAGGAGTTATGGTGTAATAAGGCAAGGAAAAGTCATACTCGCAAGATTAGCACAGCTCACTTGGCATTCTGCTTTACCTTTCAAAATCAGGGGTTTTCCCATCTGTAGTTGGAAGAGTGACCTACCATTTAGGCTGGACAGGTGATTTATGCAAAAAGTATACTTCAGCACCCTTCACAAGATATTAATGTCACATCTGAATACGCTTTTCAGAAGGTTTTCATAATAAAAGAGGGAAAAAACAACTAACTATATCTGCACAAACCGTGGATAAAGTGTTTGACATTTTCAAAGGTGTGGGCTGAAACACAGAAATATTTTTAATCCCAGACAAAATCTCACGGAAATAATTATTGGGCCTCAGAGAAAATGTAAATCAAAACTGCCAAAACTGTGTCAGTAGATTTCATTACAGTTTACTTATTTAAGCTGAGAAAGAAAACAAGCAGAGTTCTGTGCAAGTTTGTACTCCTGCATCTCCTTTTAGATATGTCTGTTTACATTTTACAGTGTTTTAGGAGTGACACAAAGGTGATAAGTTGCTGAATTCTAAATGTCCTTCAGTAGCTGGAACATTGCATTCCCGTGCCTCTTGATGAGTCACATTACTTACTTGTCACATATGTTGTTCACACAAGGGAATGTATTCAATGAAGAAATTAATCCAGGAGGCAAGCCATGGACAAATGAATGAAAGTGACCAAAAGCAGGTTGGAGCAGGAAGCGAGGAAGGGAGAAAGGACTGTTATATCTGTGCAGTCTCCAAATCCTCGCAATATCAAACACAAAGGCTTTAGAGAGTGAAAACAGCACTTAGCAATGCAGAAACCACTCTCTTCCTGCTGCTGAGCAGAAACCTGGCTTGTTGGGACTGTGCCCCTCTCTTGATGGTAGATGTCTCTCAACCATGCTTTTGCCCTTGACCTGGGGGCACAGGAGGAGCAGCAGCTAGCATTTGGGTAGGCTACTTAGCAGAGATGTGAAGAGCCTATGGATCATTCATCAGGATCCACTGGGAACCCATTTTGGAAGGAATGAGAAAACTGAATGCATTGCCAGCACTGTGCTGAGCTCTTGTTCTTTGGAGTCCAAACTTCAGCCAGACTGTGAAATCAGAGCATTTGGAATTGAAACAAGGAAAAATGCAAATTCAAAATATGGTTTCTACCATATCACCTCATTTCACCATTGGCTCCATGTGGACACCAGGCAGGCCATTGTCAGATTTACTATTCTAACACAACATGCTTTCATCAGCATTTCTTGAATGGAAAAGTAGTATTGTGGTATGATACCTAAAAATGAGCCCTGGTTATCTCAGACAGTGTACCCAAACCCCTCATGCTTCATGGCTAAGACACAAGGCTGTTGCCTTTGTAAAGGATTAACACGGTGGCTGCTTCTTCCATCCCAGGTTATTCTTAGTGATTGTCCCAGCCACTGAGATCCAGATCCTGATCATGTTTCCAGAAACTTAAGTGTGGATGCTGAAGGCTTGGTCACAGGGAGATTTTCCAGCTTGCTGCCAGCATCCATGCAGAAAGCTAGAAAATCTCCCCACGACCAAGCCTTCAGCATCTACACTGAAGCACCATAGACCAGCGTAAAATATCCCTATACACAAGTAATCTAGCCAAGAATCAGTTGAATTACTAGGCAACGCAGGAACTAAAGGAATCCTGATCCAGTACCTAAATGGCTATGAACTCAGATTAAATTTGAAGTGATCAAACTCATTGAAGCTTTTCTCATGATTTCTGCTCTTTGACAGGAAACAAGTAACATTGGTGCTTTTCTATCAAAGAAAGGCTTCGAGAGCTCTGAATACTTTCTCTTGAAAAAGATGGGTTCATGACAGCTCTATGGCATGACTCCCACTGCCCACTGCCTGGCCAGGGGGTCATTTCTTCCACAAGATTTCTTCAGGCCACTCATCGCACTGTGGTCTTCTGTATTCTGATCTATTCCTTATTGCTAACTCAGAGATGGAAGTCTTTCCCACACCAAAGTATCAGGAAGGTCTTCAGCTTATTTCAGTTCTGCTACCTGCTTTCGGGCATGGCTGAGGGGCTGACAGCCCTGGGAATAGATTCTGTGACTTTTGATAGAAGGGAATGGTGTTTCCTCTCTAAGGGAGGCAACTTCTGGCTTTGCAGGCTTGTTGAACTCCAGCAGCTACAGCTGTTATGCACAGGGTAAAGAGGTGCATCTTGTGGTAGCCATGTGAGTGAAAGAGGGTTTCGTTCTGTTTGGGTTTTTTTCTTTAAATAAGGGAAATCTAATATTTCATTATTTGAGCCATGCTGCTTTCAAATCTCTCCTCTGAGAAACTGAGATCACTGCATCCTGGAGACAAGGGAATTACAATTCTAGACTAATAAATTTTGATCTGACCTAGAGCAGCTATGAATCATAAATAAGCCCTCTTACTTCATTCATGTGAAGCTAACCACCATGGTGTTTCAGACACTGAACATTGTCCATGATCTCTTTTCCTGGAATGATAGTTGGGTAGAAAAATTGTGTCTAGTGAAGCATCCCTACTAACCCAAATCCTTCCTATTAATTCAAAATACATTAAAAAAAGATAGGGTCTTGTACTTCTAGAGAAGAGGACCAGTCTTAATACATTCTATTTTCTCCCCAAACCTTTCAACTTGAAAGCAAAATTCCTCCTCATCTTTCCTTTGCTGGTATAATCTCAACAGGTCTCTCGGAAAATTAATGAAATAAAAGTGTAAGCTGGGACTTCCAGCAGAACTTGAGCATGTTCATTTAAAGACCTCTGACTTCCCAATAAAACAATGACTCAGTGTCATCCAGAAGAATTCTCTTGTCCCTCACTTCCCATCAAGCATGTTATAAACTGCTGCTACCCAGCAAGGATTAACTGGTTTACAGCATTATCCAGTTAACACTGACAGCACTCTGCTAAAGTCAGGAGGATGAGCCAGGCAGTAGAAACTGGATGGACAGTTTAAAGTAATTTACAACAAAGGCTGGATTTGTGCAGAAGCACTGGCATATAACACAAAATTATATTCAACAGATTTTGAAAATCTGGTCCTAAAAGTTAAAATACTGTTTGAACCACAGGTAAAACTCATATTTGGCATGGTTTGTCCCCATTCTTGGAGGACAGACAAAACTAGCATTCAGTTCCTAAGGCTTCCAAAGGCAATTCCCCTTTCTAAGCCCACTGACCTCCTACATTCAAAAATAGCTCAGACTGTTCCTCACTGCTCACATGCATTCCTTTGTAAATCACACAAACCACTCTGTTGCTTGCACTGTCATTAGAGCACACTTCAGATTCAAAATCAAAACTTTGTCTCCAGCATTCTCACATATACCATGATTGCTTGCCCACCAGGGGACTCTTGATATTCTCATCTACCTTCATGAAGGATTATTTGTCACTTCAAGCCCTCCAGCCACCTGGAACATGGAAATTCCATTTACATAAATTCAGGGCCCGGGTTGTTTCTCTGCTCTCGCTGGCTGTCATAGCAGCCTAATTCATGGGTGGTCACGTCAGGCCTTCATCCTCGCATGGTGCCTTCGAGTTACAAGCAGCAAACACAAAGCTGAAGGAGACAAAATACATTCTTTAGTCTGGCACTGAACAACAGGCATATGAAACTTAAGGAATTTTATATCATCAGAGGGGTTTTAAAGAGACAGCAGGCTACACTGAAAATAACTTACACACAAATTAATAGTTCTTCCTCTCTAATACAGATTTTCATGGAAGTCACCTTTACCCAGGAGTCAAGCTCTGGAAAACCATTGGTACCTTAGGGAGCTTACTAGCTATCTTCTAAAAAGAATGGATTATTTAAACATTTCAACCTTGGATTAAACGCCTTGGGAAGCTTCAAATGTTGCCTTTCCACACCAAACAGCATCCAAATCAATTGTTGGCATAAACAACAGTCAAGCTGCCTTCTCTTATTGCCAGAAGAATTAGGTCCAATGGGACTTAGCGATCATAATTTTTTCCACCATAGCTTCCAGCTCAAGACTTCCCACCAACCAGCCACCCATTTTTTGTGGGTTCCAGCCATGGTATGATTTCCAAGAGACTCAATCTCAAGCCTGGGAAGGCAAGGGCATGGGTCCAGCTCTACTCTGGGATGTGGCAGATGATTCTTAGAAATCTGCAGGAATTCTTTTTGTGCAAACCTGAAATGAATTTGATCCTGTTTGAATTTCAATGCAACTGTCAGAACTCTTATATTACAGCTGCCTTCTACTCATTTAGTGCACAGCTCAGAAACAAATATTACCCACCTATTAACATTTCACAATGAGTTATTTGTTTAGTAGCAAAGAAAAGTGATTAAAATATACAAATGGTGAAAATCACCTTCTCATCCTCTGCACTGCTGTATAATTCATGCTGAAGAACAAATGAGATTACAGCTCAGGGACAGTCTCCAGGATGAGTTACATTTGTCCCATTTCCCATTCCTGTTATAATCTTTGTCAAGACAGTAGAATGATATGTCCCATTTGCTGTCCCCTTCACAATATTTGTCAGACTACTGCAATAATATAGTTGCTGGATATCCATATACACATCATGAATTATTTGTTGATGTAAGGAAAGTGTTCTTGCATTCTCTTTGAGTAATGTGTCCTTCCCTTTAAATCCAGAAGCAGGTACTGATTAACATTTTTCCTTTCTACTGTTTTTAGGGTGAGATTTGCTATGCTCATCCTTCTGTTTGGAAGTAAAAGAGGGGGGGTGTACAGCAGAATGGCAGACACAGTGTAGCACTTTGCTAATTGCAAGGAGGGATCCAGGTGCTGGCAGAGCACCTACTAATATAATATCACCAGCCCTAAAGGGCAAATAATTGCAACAGATAAATCACTGTTCAATAAACACACCATTAGAACAGCCATCTACCCCTGAGCAAACAGCTTTGAGAAAACCTATCTTCTTATGCAAGCATTTGTGCAGGATTAATAGTCATCAGCTAACAGCATTTTTTAAACTAATGTCAAAACCAGATATGCTCTATTTGATCTGATATGGCTGCTGCTGAGTAAATGCAAATAGGAAAAGAAAATTTAAAAAATGAAGTCATGACAAGTGGACACAATGCTTCAAAGTTAATAGGAAAAGGAAGGAACAAACACTATGCTGTTTAGCTTGCACTACTAGGAATGCCTCACATGGCAGGATACTTGAAAGGGGAGTCAAGATACAAGCAATCTTGTTATTTTAGGAGTTCAGTTTAAAGACTTACCTGCCACTCCTTGGTTGGAAACAGGCAAGGACAGGCTCGCTCCTGTCATTGTCAATGCACCTTGAGTCTGACTGGACTGGAAATGATGTGGTTTTCAAAACTGGGCCATAGTTAGGAAGTGCAGCTCCAGGCCAACTCCTGAAGGAACTGCTCCATTCTGGGGTGGGACTCACTGGAGCCAAGGCACCGTGCAGCTGGAGTCAGAGCTGCTGCGACCCTCTCCCACCTCTGGAGCCCAGGATGATTAAATGAAAACTTAGAAAGCAAGGGAGTGGAGGCTGAGGATAAGTGGAATGTGATCAGAACCAGGACATACAGAGTTAAGGGGGAACCCAGTCCTACAACCCCAGAGCTGCTCAGGCAGCTCAGCAGCGAGCAGATGACTGTAAGCAGGTACCCATCATGAGCATTCACGGCTGTCTCTGCTTGTCTGCCAGCAGTAATCTGCGTTTACAGGGTGAGCTGCAGCTGTATAGGGGAGATGGTTTTGCTTCACTCTGGGTACACTAAAAGCAGTTGTGTTCTGGCAGTACTGCTGCTGGTGCCAGCCATGCTGGAGAAGACCCAAAGGAGTGTACCAGAGAAGGGAAGGAAAGAAGGCCAGCTGAATCAGACTGACAGCAGAAGAAAAGCTCTGCTTTAAGCATCCTGCCTGTGGCATGAAGACACCACAGGAACTAGACAGTTTGTGATACGCTATGTCACAGGCATATAAGAACAACCTTTGTGTGCCAGTCCGAAGGTCCTGCCAGTGCAGTTCACTGTCAGACCTAGATTTAGCAGGGCGGGGAGCAGGGACTCCAGGAAAATACTGGAACTAGCATGGACACAGAACATGCAGCAAAGCAATCACACAGAAGGAGCACAAGAGTATGCTGCCCCCTCAACAGCAAGGAAGAATGAAGTGGGCAGCCTAGCATGCCACTTGGGGAGCAGGGGTAAGTGTACCAGCAGAAAGCCTGGTCAAAAGCAGCAGCAGGCCCACTGAGAAAAAGCAATCTCACTATGACCCCCAATTTGATAAACCTGTTTATGAAGAGGGTGAAGGAAGGGAATTTGTCACTGGTTACGCCTGATTAGCAAAAACATTTGTTCCTCCCAAGTGAAAGAGCCAAGGGGTTCACTGTAATACATATTTCTGCAGCAAGAAATTGATAACATATGGCTGCTAAAAATTAACAATGGAGACTTGTGCCTCCACAGAGAGAGACAGAGACGGCCAACAGCAGGGTGGCTGGGGCAGCCAAAGGAGCAGAATGGGTTGCAGACCTTATTTGACCCACACACTCAGCAACTCAAGGGCTTCCTCTTTGCTATAAATGATGCAGAGACCATTTTAGCTCTGTCCTAAACTGAATGTCATGAGACAGCTGTGCACTCACTGCATCTTTCTTTAAGAGGTTTGCAAGCTTAAGAATCCTAAATGAGAAAGAAATCAAAAGAGGGAGACTATCATTCATGCCACTCACAAAAAAATTAACTTTTCTCACCACACAAACAGAAGCAGCAATATGGCAGTCACATTTGTATTTAGAAAGAAAACAGTAGCAAGAATGCTGTCGTTTTTTTCAGAGATTATAAATTCTCCAAAGTTACTTTTTTATTGCTGTTTTAAATATGTATTTCCAAATGTGAAATATAGGCATGAACATTGTGTACCAGTTTAAGAAAAAACCCAACAAAATAGATACAACTGTGACAGTGACCAGATGCCTGAAGAGAATAGGAACAGAGAAAGCATAAGGATACTAATTCATCCCCCTAATAACACCCTCTCAGCAGCCACCTATTTTCAGCTCAAGAGATGTCCTCCCTATCCCAACATTTTCCTCTCTAAATAATAATTTTTCAGTTAGCCTGTTCTTGTGAGAGCAAGATTATAGTCGGCTGTCAATAATTTTCAGCAATGATCCGGAAGGATTTCTTATTTTAGACTAAGAAGGGATACTTCATACTGATTAGATTTACCATGAGCCAAACACCAAAAATCAAAAAAAAACCCAAAACCACAAGTTAGGCTTACCAGAGGCAAAACACTACCTTAGTTTTTGCACGTCAGTTAGACAACAAAGTAGGAAAAGAAAATCAATGAGCACAGATTCCCCAATGAGAGCTGATTTTGCATTTGCTGCTCTTTACAAAAGGTGTGTAGGTTGATGTCACTTTTATACACCTTGAAAGCAAGACAAATTATTCAGATCTTTATTCATGATTAAATGTTGCATTCACCTTATTAATGTATTTCCCCTTGTTAGCTACAGCAGTTGTGTTTATGCAAAACCAGAAGAAGGTATGAATTCCCAGGAACCATCGTGGGGTTTCACAATGTACTGCACGAGGAAAGCAGGCAGTTGCATAATTATTCCAGCGTGACATGTTCATGCATAAAATTAGGCCTTCTCTCCAAGCACTGTCTGTCAATAAGCCCTGTGAGTCTATAGGAGAGCTGTTCATAATGCATTCAATTTTACCTATCAGTATGATGTCCAATTACTTGGGAAAGGGTGAAAGACTTTATGCCACATCTAAACATGACAGACATAACCTTTAAGTACTGGCAAATGCCAAGATGTTGCTGGCGGTAGGCATTCTGAACATGTTTGTGTTTTTCCTCGTACATGATTTCCCTCTTTTTTTTAGATAAATGCAAATTGTTAAATATTTTAAAACCCTGCATTATCACATCTCACAAGAAGCGAGTTTGAAAAGCAGAAGGAAGTTTTAAACTACTTGACATTCCCTAATGCATTTAATAGAATGTGGGATTTGTTCCTTCCACAGGTACTAAAGTAGCCCTTCTCTGATCCCACGTTTCAGCACACAAGTATAAAGTTGTAAGTTCAACACTAGGTCCAATCACTGATCCCTGCACAAAACTAAAACAAACAAACAAAAAACCCCAAAACCCCCAAAAACCTAAAATAATTTTGTTGTATTATTCTAAGTAAAACATATCAAAAGCCTCTGTTCCACCTCCAAAGGGTAAAGCTGATCTGTACCTCACAAATCTTTTGAAAGAGGCCAGCATGTCTTCCTTCTTAATACCTCCCAGCAGGGAGCACAACAGCAGGTCTAGTTTATCTTAATTATCTGTCTTTATCTCCATAGGAGAAGAGATTACTGCCAGTGTGTTGCTGGCTAGAACAGAAGAAGCCAAAGAGCACAAGCCATTTCCCTTTTTCCACAACTTCTCTCACAGCTCTGGTAACTGCAATCAGAAAAACTGATGGAGGGAGTGGAGACCAGGGGAACGATATTTCTGCTGTTTTGGGTTATGCACTGTAGGTGAAAGTGGATGGTCAGAGCCACAGTGTGTGTAGAGGAAAGAAAAAACTTTCTCTTTGTAAAGGAGGATGTGTTTTATCCTTACTAACCACATACGGAAACAACAAAGAGAAAACCAGCTGAGACAGCCAAAAAAAAGAGATAGTATAAGGGATATGTAGAGTGCTGAGTGCTCTTAGGACAAAATGTGGCTTTCAAAACGTTCATTTTATAGGGTGCTGTGTATGGTAGTTCCTTTTGCATTAGGGAAGTTACCTTTTTGTCAGTTACTGACTCTATGCAACACCATACTGCTGCTTCTCTTCCAGCTAGCTTAAGGAGCAGGAGTTTATGTTCGGGGAAGGTGTTGTGGCATTTGATTTGAAGCCTATGGCGTATTGGAAGTTGCATTTTTGCTGTTTTGTGGCAATTTTGGTTGCATCGTTTTTAGTAACATGGATGACTGTGTAACTAATGTGCCCTGGTTTTTGGCTCTTTGCTATGAGGAGAGCCCAATTCTGTTTTTCAGCAGAACACCATAAACTGCCTTAGGAGTCTGATACACTGCTCAGAGAAGTTGATGAGGAGTAGAACAGGATTCTCCTGTCCTTCCTAGCACCTAATTACTGAATCACAAATAAGATTGTGACATAAATCTGAGTTACCATTTTCTTACATGCTTTGCTCATCTGTGGTGTTTTTTAAAAGACTGCCTTTCTCTTAACTCTTCATGACCCTGAGGAACAATCTTTTTTGCATCATTTACATCCTGATCAGAACTCATAACTTAGCAGTAATTTCCAGAAATGTTAATGGAAATATTTAGCATATAAGACTCAACAGAAATACCTTGGAGAGGTAAAACAGACAATTAGAAGTCTGCCAGTTCATCCCAAAAATTTACCTCTCACTGACCTTATATCTGCTTCACATACTAAATAAACATAAACACAAAATCACTGCCTTACTGGCCTAATCTGAATTATTATTATTACTCTTCCTCTGTGTATTATTGTGTATGAGAAGTTAAAACACAGCTGAGTTGCTTTTTGCTTCCTATTTTGTGTGATGGGTAGTTATGGATGGTGAATAATTTTCCCTTGACATTAGGAGTTGGATTATGGTGCACATCTCAGTCCATCAGATGCACTTTGAGGATTGTGGCAATCTGCAGGTCTCTGTTATACAATGGGCTGTGGATAGGACTTCTTGCCTTTGCTCTAACTCCTACATAAAGGCACAGTCAGCAGACTGGGTCATTGCTAAGAAGGAAGCTCTGGCCCTAAGATTCCCCATTTTAAGGGGAAAACCTAAGCTGACCATAAAGCGAAATCAATGCTGATGAGTAGCCTCTCCTTTATCTTCGTGCAGCGAAGGGTGGATTTACAGGACTGAAGTCAGCAGGAAATCCTTTCAAGCAGCTTTGAAAAATTTAGCCAAGAATTCTTTTCTAGCAAACTTTTGGCAGCATGTGCACACCCGTCTGGTTTCCTCTTTGATGAGAATTGTGCTATCCACATAGTGAAGGACTAAAAAAAGAAGATACCAGTAATAACGATATATTAATTTCAAAAGCTGGCAAGTTTCCTTTCTCCAGATCAGGAAGGACCCTTGAGCCAGCTGGACAGTCTGAATGCTGGCTATCAATACTCTTTTCCAAGACAGAAGTCATTTGATAATTTATTTCAAGCATAAATCTTTGTCGCTTTGAAATGTGATCTATATCTTCTGGCTGTCTATAGAAAAACATATCTGAGAAAGACCCTACTTCTGACTGGGGCCTTCAGGACAATACAGCTGATAAATTCAAGTGATGATCATGATAACTGCTTTAATAAGCTGTACAATTCCAACTGTTGGCATGTAGCCAACAAGTAAAATGGTTGCCTGTTTGACCATTCTGGGAATTCCACAGAAGTCTGACAAATCTAAGTTTTATTCTGAGACCTGTGTTTGAGGTTCCAGCCATACAGGCCTCCAGGACTAGTGGCCCAGTGTTTGAGCATGGCTTTTATGCCACAGGGCATGGGAAGATTTCATAGCAGAAACAGTACGAGAGTTTCTGATTAGGAAAATATCCATATCCCAAATACGTACCCACCTGCAGTTTACCAGTGATGGCCCAAACAAATTATTGACTTATTGAGCTTTTCTTCTGTGAAAAATGTAAAGTCATGGTGGAAGAGTGATTCAAGCATGGCATTTTTCTTCTGAAGAAATGGAATAGGGGTAGCGAATGTGCATCTCTTTCAGCGAGCTTTGGCTGATGTGGTGGTCTGTGCTTGGTGAATGGTATTAAAGGAAAGACTCAATTTTTTGTCATTCTTGTGCAAATTATCATTCTTTAAAAAAACAAAACATGCATCACTTGTGTTCATGTTTCAGGCTCAAGACTGTTGAACAGCAGTTTATGTTGTGCCAGATTTATTTTTTTGCTGCCCTTTGTCATTGTAGATATTACAACAAGGTTGCTATAATTTTCACTATACTCAGAGCTGGAGAAATCCACCTAGGCACAATCATCAAGAACCATTTTCTTAATCTACGCCTGTGTAAATGGAAGGTGTGGTAAAACCCCACTGGAACGGGGGAAAGCTATCTGTATTGTGCAGTTCTTGCTTTCCTCTCCCATCCAAGGCCTATTTTCTTTCGTAACCAGCTCAATGGTATTTCCAAACAGCTGTATGTTTTCCTTTATCTAGCTAGATTTTTCTAAGCAATCAGAATTCTGCTGCAGCATTAAATTAAAAAAAATAAGAATAAATAGAATGAGCATTTCAACTACAAGCAGTCTTTGCTCTTTCACTGCAGCATGGCTCCCATCCAAAGCCAATTATGTAAAACAACAGCACCTCAGCACCATTACCACAGCCATCTAAAGGGAAGATTTGCACCTACTCAAAGCTGAAAACATTTTCAAGAAATTTAATTATTTTCTTACTTTCTCGCCTCGAGCATGCTTTTTACCTTACTTCACTCTAAAACGCCTTGGGTGTTATTCAGCAAGAACATATGGAGCACTATATAAATCCAAGTTGTTGCTAATTTTACTTAAAAGTCAGGTTTTATTTTCTGTTTTTACTTCTGCCTGTTTACACTCCTTGAAACATCTTTTGCATTGCTCCAGATGTCGCTTCTCACAGTGCTTTATCTTTTGTACATGTTAATCTTGCTTCTTCAGTACTTGTGATTTTTTGCTTCATACAGTGATGGAGATAAATGCAATGCCAAAAATTAATTGTCAAAGAAAATAGCAAAATTATTTAAGTTCATGCCTTTAAATTCAGTATCAATTAACTTTACTGGTCAAAACCTTTTCATCAATTTATGATGTGTAGATCATGATTTCCAAAGGAAGAAGTGACTCTGAGACAGCTCTATATAATAGAGAGATTTCTCTTTATTTTACAGCTTTCTGTCTTAACTTTTACCTACTGTGGAAATAATTTGTAGCTTTTTGTTCTCATATTAGGCTTTCAATGATCTCAGTCAAGAATTCCAAGAATACTGATAACAGCTGCTGGCAGAGCATGTTCCCTGTTCTGCAGTGGCCCATAAGACAGAATAATCAAAGCATGATTTACTCTCGGATATGGCACTAGTGGGCTCTGCAGAATATATATCAGAGTTATATTCTGGAGGCACAGTGAGCTGGTAAATATTGGCCAAAGTTGTGGTGGTCTTCTGGAGAGTTTTCATTTAACAACTGGGGTGCTCAGGAGGCTGTACTCATTTCCAAAGAGAGTTCTTCAGAATGAAGTAATTTTAATTTAGAGTATAATGTTTCACACATAAGCAACACAATTCTTTGCATAAATACTGATGCTGTTTCATGTGTCCACTCATACTTCCTAAACAAAAAATGGTTAATATGAAAGGGCTGAGTGATTTCTTCACTCTCAAGCAAAGTCATACAGTGTTTTGTGTCTTCCCATCTCTTGGTTTTTAGTGTGAAAATGCTATGTACAAGGGTAAAAGGAAATAAAGATTTTCAGTTTTACGTGTGCCCTTTCAGTTTGAACACTGTAGGTGAGGACTTCACCTGCCTCCAAATTCTCTCAGGTAGTTGGCATCTCAGAAACCACAAACACTGCTTGTTCCTAGTCAAACATGGCAAAGCTATTACCTTACTGTTTTTGAGACCATGGCTAAAAATCATTCCCTTTCAATTAATTTTTCACTCCTTTATGTAAGTTTCTTTTCTAAGATGAACTGAGAACTGTGAATGAAAGCAGTCATTTGGAAGAAATCTCTTTAACTTAGGCACGTGATCAGACAACCCCTAAGAGGCACTGAAGAGAAGGGGAAATGGGGAGACAAGAATAGGAAGAAGAGAGTGGAGGGCACATGGGACTATACACAGGATTAGGGCAACTATAAGCAGAAGAATAGCTGTTGGTCCTGCAGCACAGATTTTTCTTGGAAAGCACAGTACAGTGCTGACCCAAATTCTTCTTGACATTATGGAAAAGAATAAATTAGTAGACAAATACAAATTTTGAAAGAAGGAAATACTACATTCTAAAATGTGTGTTTCTACAAATGACCTTGCAGTGCTAAGTGGGAAGAGACAAAAAAATCTGGAACTTTAGTTCTTATCCTCTTTGGAAGCTTCCACTCATTTAAGCACCACCCATACTGACCTTGTATCTCCACAGCTTGTATACTTGGACATTGCTGAAAACAATGGCAAGACCATCCCTGTGCTCAAAAGCACTGGAATCATAAATAGTCTCTCTGGAATCATTCAGCGGGGATATCAATATAGGTGTGTTGATGCCTGCTTACATTTCACCTCAGGATTATAGCAAAGACCCATGGAAAAGAACAGAGCCACAGCCCCAGCCGTGCAGTAGTACCATGCTAGGAGGTCGACAAGTAGTTCATTGTCAGTAAATGCATTAGGTTTGCACGGCAAGGTTTTGGTACCAGGGAACTACAGGGCAGCTTTGGTGTGCTCCTAGCATCCAGCCAGGGAAAACCCATCATGGTAAATAATAAAAAAAAGAGATTCTGTGTGATCCTGTTCCACGTAGAACTTCTGAAAGTTCAGTAAGGTCCTACGTGAACATATTATTATGCTCAGCAGGGTGTATTGCTGCAGGTAATATGTTGTTTGTTTGCTGTCCCTGATTGAAGATGTGCTGTGTGCAATGCTGTTAAGGCACCGGAGAGCTCTGTCAAGGAAAAGAGCAGTTCCTTGGCTTAAAAAACCCTAAGAGGCCTTCAGAGAGGCTTGTTGGTTCTGCACAAACAGAAGAGCATTAAATTATAACCCGAACTTTTTAGCAGGCTCACTCAAGTACAGAAAATACCAGCTGGAGGGTAAGGAGGGATTTGCTTTCCAAACAGCTAAGGGCGGCATTTTTTTCACTAAATTAAACAAATATCAGCCTGTTTATGGCAGTAAAAGTCAGCTGGACATCCTGAGCTATGGCTTTTATTGTGGGCTGTTCAAGACCTGGCATCCCCAGGGGACCTGAAGAGAGCACAACAAAGCTACAGAAAAATGCAAATGTGTGGGCTGTGGGTCAGCAGGATCAAGACATCACACCATGAAGGTGCAGGACAGGTTTCTACCATGCAGCAAAACTAATGCTAATAGTGCTACACTGTTCACTCGTGGTCTCCTGAGAGACTCATCTGCCTGCAGAAGAAATGCAGCATGAATTGTGCTTCTGCCTAGAAGAAAATTCATCCTTTACATGAGATTGTTGAAATGAGTGGGGACACCAGGAGAGAATAATCCCTGGACCTTGGAGAAATAAGAGGAAGAAAGGAGGCAGATGCATTTAAAGGAGAAAGACTTTTTTGCATCCTATCAGCAACATGCTTTTCAAAGACCCAGGAATGGCTGCTCACAGTCTCTCTAGAAGCGGGCATTTAGGTGTTATTCCTAAAATAGAATCATAGAATGGTTCAGGTTGGAAGGGACTTAAAGATCACCTAGTTCCAAACCCCCTGCCATAGACAAGGACATCTTTCACTAGAGCAGAGCTCCATCCAGCCTGGCCTTGAACACTTCCAGGGATGGGACCATCCACAACTTCTCTGGGTAACCTGGTCCAATGCCTCACCACCCTCAGAGTAAAGAATTTTTTACTAATATCTAATCTAAACCTACTCTCTTGTAGTTTGAATCCATTTCCCCTTGTCCTGTCACTGCAAGCTCTTGTGAAAAGTCCATTTCCAGCTTGGACTTCCATCAGACACTGTGACATGTGAATTCCCAGAAAAACAGCTTTTCTTCCCTACAATATACTGGCTTAGTCCTGGTTACTGAGGGCTGCCCAATGCCTGACCAAAGGGACAGAAACTGTCCTAGTAGGGAAGAGGAACCAGGCCCAGTTCATTCCCTGTGTGTAGAAGTACAAAGAGCACTTGTATCACCCTAAGAGCATGCATACCATGCTTTCTCTACCCCTGCAGCACTGTGAATATGACCAACCCCTACCACTCCCCTTGCTTATTGCTTGCTGTCCAGATGATGCCTGCAGATGGGCTGGAATCTCTC
Organism: Dicrurus megarhynchus; assembly: GCA_013399195.1. NCBI lineage: Eukaryota > Metazoa > Chordata > Aves > Passeriformes > Dicruridae > Dicrurus > Dicrurus megarhynchus. Next base: position 2,456,724 of record VXAD01008436.1, read on the forward strand.
TGCTATGCAACTTCACACAGCCCCAGTTGTCCATAATGCAAGAAAAGGGAACCCCATCACACTGAATGATAAGGAGGATTTGCAACAATTTCCATCAAATAGTTATTCTTAATGTGGCCTGAGTTTGGGCATTTTGTTGACATTCATGCACTGAATATTCTGTCAACCTGCAGGGAGCCTGTGACTCTCTTCTCTATGAGCAATCTAGGAGGCAATAGGGCATTCTGTTGCAAAGATTGAATGGGAAGGCTCCCTTTGATTTGTCATCTTCAGCTGATTTCAGGGTGGTTGAATTTTCACCCCCTCCCCAAATCTTTTGCCCTGTATTTTTAGATTCCCTGCTTTCCAGTACCAACACATTATTTTTAAGGCCTTCTTTTATTCTTTCTCTTAAGTATATATGTCCTTTCTGATAAAGCAGACAGCCTTGAAAATACAAATCAGAACACACATACCACCAGGAACAAGATAAACTTTCTGATGAAAAGATTGTTGCTCTAGGCTTCTATTCTTCAGTGAATTGAGACCTTAAAGAAACCTTACCTGAGCTCTGCAGAAAATCTCCGGTGAGGCCAGCATTTTAGTACTGCTCTTGGATCTCAGCGTGGTGTTTTTTTCTGAAGACTGTCATTTTGCTGGTGGCATTAATGCCTGTGTAGTTGAGAGAGAGAAACGCGAGTGAATTGGCCAATGCTAATGCCAGTACACGCACATGCAGACTTACTTCAAAAAATAAAAGAAATTGAAGTTACCGAACAATAACTTAGAAAATCTGATTTCTTATTTGTTCCAATGCCAAGAGGCATTTCCTTTGTCTCAATCTACTTCTCAGCAGGAGTCCCACACTGATGAAGTATCATCAAATTGTCATCTCCCACTGAGAGAGACACCCGCACTGCTCACTGATTGGAGAAATGGAAACAGTGACAGGTGTTTCTAAAAACTGTGGAGTTTTAAAATTAAAGGAATACAATATTTTTTCCATTATGGCACATATTTCCAAAATAGAAGAACTCCTGAAGTAAGGTCATGAAATGGAGACTGGAGAAGACAAATGAGACTAGTCAGTGTAGCAGGGAACTAGGTGACAAATTTTAAGAAAGTCAGCCTCAGTGGTGGAAAGGACTTCATTCCAGGTCAGCTGAAGTATTGATAATTCTGTGGCAGAGTAAGGCAAGTCTGTTGTTTGGGTACATCTCACAACGGCTGTTCAATCACAGGAGTTGGTGGGATTCTGAAAACAGGGTAATTATTCTTGAGAATAATGAGGGTATCTGTGCTTACATTGGTTCGGATAAAAATACAGAATTTATGCAGGACTGGTAGCATCACTTATTATTAAAACTGAGCAGCTCTCTTCATGGTGGAACCATATTTCATTAGCTTTTTTAACCATTTTAGAGAGAGCAATTGAATTTCTCAAAGAAATTGCTCAGCAGTGTTCTCCTCAGCTAAATGGGGATAATGCCAAGCCCTGCTTTTACACAAATGAAAACAAATGTGTTAATTTATGTGAGGTCCACAGCTGCTAAAGTCAGGAATGTGACAAGAATGTCCATGATAAGATGAGTAATCCTAACTTCAGCATGAAGTGAATAGTGTTCAGTAAATAACCTGGGACCATACAAACAGAAGGGAAAAGGAAAATATTGAACAGTTTCTCGCACAGTGGATTTAGTCTGTCCCTTGTGTTGTGAGACACAGGCCCTCTGGGGAGAAATAATATATGCTTATGCAATTAGATAATGCATGCACACAGGAGGGTTAATTAAGGTTGCACTGTTCTGACATCTCATATCTGTGTGGTTTTAAATTTGTTGTATTATTGTTCGGATGTTTGTTTTTAACTTTTGATTGTTTTTAACTTTTGTGCTTGTCTATCAGAACAAAAAAAGTATTTGTGTTGTAATGTCAACCAAACTTTTGTTTCCCCCCTCTTGCCTAACTGCAATGAAGTCCCCCCCGCCTAACAATACAGGATCCCTCTTAGAGCTTAGATCGTGATCAGCTGCCTACAGCATCAGCTTATAGGAAAATGTATGACAATAATTTAGTGTTTTCTGTTTCATTCTGCCACTCTCATGAAGAACAACAATAAAGCTGAGCAGCCACAGAAAAACACAAAATCGAGTTCTACCCTTTATGTGAGTGATGCCTTGATGATTTTTTACCTTTTCTTTTATACCCCTTTTATACCTTTTTATAACTCCTGTATTCTTAGTGCTTTTTTGCCTGCATTCTTGGACTTGTTTGCTAAGCTAGGAGACTAAGCTTAGTCTCCTAGCTTAGTCTTTTAGAAGCTTCATAGTTAGGCATCAGAATGCCCCAGACACCAAGGTCCTCTCCAGAACACATTTTGTAAACTAAGATAGAACCATCCAGGGGAAGGTTCCCTGGGGAGGGGGGGGTTAATTGTAGCCTCTCATTAGGGAACTTATGATAGATATGCTAATTAGTAAGACCTATAATGTTATACTCGATCTATTGTGTGTGGGCATTGCAGTGTGCATTGGGGTGCATTTGACCTGGACGTGGTGCACCTAAGGATCCTTAAAATAAATACAGAGGTAAAATCCCTTTTTCCTTTCTAACCGTGCCTGATTCTTGATTTTAAGACCAGGAAAAGGCATCATGGAGATACCCTCAAAACAGGAGTGGTGTAAGAAGGCAATTGCCTGGGAAGGGATTGGTTTGTGTGACCATGAATAGTGTTCATGGCAGGCTACCAGGCAGCTCTTTCATGTAGAACACAGCTGAAAGGTCCCATATACATTGGATTGATACACGCTAACTGAACAAAAATGTCTGATTCCTTCTATGCTCAAAATAATTCAATTGTCTCTCATATAAGGACCAAACGTTTCCTTTGAAACCCTGGGGTGAGGGAGCTTTTCACAGGCTATGAAAAGCATCGGCCTGGCAGCTCCACAGAATGGTTGGTTGGTTGCTGCTTCTGCTGAGCTTCTCAGCTTCTGCTGAGCTGAGGGGCAATTGTCATAGCCAGAGACTTTGTACTCTACCTGTCACTGTTAGGCAGGTAAAGCACTTTAACAGTGTATCTGCTGGGCACTGCCCTGTTGTTTGGTTTTATGCCATTAACCCTCTTCAGAACACACCTGACCCCTTTATCATGAAGCTGAATAGTCACACTATGTTTAAGCCTCCCAAGACAGCTTCCGGTAGTAAATTTAGACCAAACGTTTTTGTGTCTCTCTACAGTAATTTTTCTCCCATGATTCTTCTCATTTCATGTGCAAACCCTTCTGAAAAGTCCTGCAGAAATTAAGAGGGATGAAACCCATAACAGTCTATAGAATTATAACAGTGCTCTATTCTGGAGTTGAAATAGAGTCCTGTCTTCTGGAAGCTTTTCAAGCCATCCTACCAGATTATATTATTTGACAAAGATGTTAATTGTATTCTATTCTATAGGTTGTTCAAAATGTAAGGAAAGGTTATCATTTTCCCTTAAATTCTACAGAGCTTTACCACAGAAATCGACATCACAGACTATAAAATGCAGTCACCACATGAAATATGCCGATGTCTCCTTTGTTAGGTGTCTTTTATTTTTTGTATGAATTATTTATTACTCATTAATACCGGGAGAAGTGAATTGTGCTCCTGAACATGACCAAGAGAATGACGGGGACAATGTGGCAACAATTACAGGAGTGTGCAAGTTCTCTGAATGCCTGTAAAAATGATTTAGTTGGTTGTAAGGGAAAAAAAGGTTGTTTAATGTCTGGTTTTGTAGGAAGCGCAAATACCCTGGTGATGAGTGCTATACAAATACCATAATACAGTATGTAAGCCTCATTTTTACAAGGAAGTAATACACAAACAGCACAGTAGTCTTGGACATTGTGACATCTACTCTTAGATTTCCAAGAATTTGGTGGGATGAAATAATCGTGACATCTCTATGTGAGGAGCTGAGCACAGAGTAGCACTGCTGCCCATCTACTCCTCAGTAAATACACTGTGAAATGAGGAGATCTCAAGGCACCAGATTCTTTCTCCAGAGCTCCAGGGTGTGCTCTCCCTGCAGAATATTTGATCATCATCCCCTAGGTAGGACCTTACTATTTACTTTGCTTTAAATATTCTCATAGAGTCTTAATCTGTCTTGGGTACTGCTAAAATACTTAGACCTAACAGATTCTAATGCATTAGGGATACAATACACTCAACACACCCATCATAATTACATCCTGACCTTTTCTGGCAGATAGCCCCAGCAGGCTAACAGCAATGGATTTAGTAGTGGACTCTTTCCTTCTAAGATAACAGTGTCTTCATTTCCCTTCTCTAAGCGGTTTTACGTTTTTTTTGGCCCTATCTTTGTATGGCTGTTAGTTTAATTAGTTGCTAAAACAAGTCGTTCTTACAAATGCAGGAGTAAAACAAGGGAGCAGAAAGCAGGTGCACCTGGAGAGCTGTCACCGAAGAGAGGATGTGGCTGATCATCTGAGTGACAGGAACACACAAAAGGGTTATGGGGATTTATTTTCCACAGACAAGGAGCAAATGTCTTTGCACTCTGAATAAATCTTGTTTGAGATGATAGGAAGCAGAGACAGAGGGTGAGGGGGCGTTTGAACCAAGTAGGTGGAGTTATGAAACAATTATGGTTGATTTTCTGCAGGGCTTAGAGAGGCATCTTCTCATTTTACCAATATCATGAATAGATATAGATTGCAATGCATCAACAGATACCAGTAGAGGGTTACTGGTGCTACTGGCAGCAATGGTGGGTGGAAAATGAAGAGATAGCTTTGTGTGTAAGTGCATATGCGTGCACAGATGGTTTGCTCTGTGACAGTGACTACAATGGACTTTGCTCAGAAGGAGTGCTCCCTTAAGAGTGGCTTCAGGATCACTTTAAGCTTTAATGGAACACTCTGAATAAAAAACCACAAACCACAGGCACACATTTACATATTTGGCATATACCATTAAAAGCAGGAACAGCCAGGGTCAGCAGCAGAAATGGGGAGAGGGGAGATGAAAATTTTGTTAAAGGTGCTTGAACCTCCTAAGAATCACAGACAGAAAAAGCTGTGCTATTTTCCCCTACAGTCCTGCGCTCTTGTCTGTACAGGCACTGTCTGATCTTGAAATACTTTTAAAATGTCTCATGTGCAGATTCAGTGAAGAAACGGCTGGTGTGGCCTCAATGGGAGACTGGCTCCTGCTGTATGCAATACTGTATAGGCTTGCCACTGAAGGCAGAGAAAATTAATGTCTCAACTCAACAATAACAGCTTCTGACTTCTTCAGCTAAGAGCAAGACCAAGCTGGACTCACATCCTTCCTTCCAGGGTTTATTTAGAGATACAGCATAATTTAGCTGTGAAAGCAGTAATCACACCATTTTCTCTTTCTCTACATAAATAAAACATTCCTATTGAGATGCTTGAAATATGAAGTCAGGTTCTACTAGGATCTTGGTACATACTTAAATTTAATCATGTAAGTAACCATTTTCCTTAGCAGGGTTGGAGATAAAGAAATATCTGTCTTGCTTTTGCCTCCACCCCTGAACTAAGTCTGTTGTGTTTCTAATTCCAGCTGGAAGTACAGAAAAGACAAAGCACAGAAAATTTCACGTAAAAGCCATTTTGCCCTAATTCAGGTCTTTTTCTGACCAGTGGCACTCACAAGTATTTCTTTCAGGACTTTATTCAAACTGCAAACCATAGTGAGAGTCAATTTTTCCCCCACTTGAAACCTAATGACAGGACTTTCCTAAAAGTCCTGAGGTCACTGTTAAAAATAACTGTTAAGAATAACGCACTCTTAAGGTTCTTTTTTTTAGATTTATAATTTTGCAGTTCTGTTGGATGACAGGTTTTCAGGCTTTCCTTACCCCATCAAAAGGAACAGAAAGCATTTTTATAAGAGAAAGCTGAGATTCCCACAGACCTAGGGTTTGGAGTTTGAAGAAAACAGTCACCAAATATGGCAAGAAACTGTGAGCTGGAGATGTTGAAACACTATTATTATTATCTGCTCTCATCCTGTCTTTCCCAACAGGCTTCACACCAAACAGAGAACAGAGAAAATGCTCTCATCTAAGTCAGGATGAATAAGCCGGTTATATTTTAAGAAGTGCCAGGCACCCGCAGCTCTGCTATCAGTGGGGAATGCAGGTGCTCTAAGAATAAGATCTGGTTGTCAGCTTTTTTCTGCTGTTGACTTGCCTTCTTTTTCACTCTTCAGGCAGAACACAGTTCCACTGCTTTTCTGTGTAAAAATAATAACGGAGGCTTGTGGCTGTTCTCTGCCAACTTCATCTACGGGCTTAGACAGGGTCATTCAGCCTCTTGGGAAAGACATAAACTGAGTGCTCTGTGTTCATGATCTGAAAGACAGGTCTGACTTACACACCTTTTTACTTTTCCCAGTTTATTTCCCACAGAAACCAGAGTGTGGGAGGATATGTATGACTATGTCTTCTTCCAGCACAAAGTCAGGATTAGCCTGGCTGAAGCATTACTTTCAGTTTTCTGTGATGACTTTATTGCAAACAGCAGTATATGTTATGAGGTTTAGGCTCAGTGATGGAGTGCCAGACTGCAGTTAATAGCCTGAGCAGGTGTCTGAAGTGTACCCCTCAAAAAGCTTGTCACTCAGAGCAGGACTGTGCCATGGTCTCTCTTCTCTGGATGTGGCAGAGCCAATGGCACTGGTTCTCTGACTGACTAGCCTAAAAGCTTTCTTTCACTGCCAAATGCTGACTGTGGATGCCTGCTAGCGTGGGATGGAAAAAAAAGTTACTTTGAGTCATCTGATAGAAGGCAATGGTACCAACCTCCACAAATGTACCTCTGGTGGAGTACAAAGAGAGGCTTGAAGAAAGCTAAAATGGAAAGAGCATAGATTAAGCAATAGGAATCCCAGTGATCAGTGACACCTGTGTGCATATTTCCATGCGAGGAAGGGGGAGCGAGAGACTATACCTCATCCTCTGCCAGACCTGCCCTGCTAATACGTCCTCAGCATCCCACAACTTAAAAACACCTGTGAACTAGCAACAGCTGAAAAGAAACATGTATTTCTCTCTCTGATGGTCTTGCATTGAGTGCAATTAAGAGGAGGAAGAAGGTAAGGCTTGTATGAGTGTATATCCCCCCCCAGTCCATATGAGTTCTTGCTATTTGATTTTCCCCCCTGTTGCTTCACTCTGCTTGTTAAAGGTGCCAATTGTATAATTATGTGCTACAATGTGAGAACACCGTTCACGCCCATGGTAATGATGTTCCATTCCACTGGGCTGCACAGCTTTTAATTTCTACTTAATACAGTATCAAGGTTTTATGTCCAACATTCTAAATGCCACAGCATGTTGATGAAAAGAAATTACATTGATGAAACAGTTAGGCAGTGATTAATATGATCCATAACTCAGAGTGATGTAACAGCCCCAGCTTTCTATCCTACACAAAATGATGTCCAATTACTTGCTATTGATCAGATATTGCATTGCACCAAATGGGATGCCAGCATCAATTCGTTTCATCATATTGAATTTCAGCCATATCGTGGGTATTTGGCACATGTTTTACTGAAACATTTGTCTGCCATCACAGAGCTGATGAACAGGTTGGCAGGTTTTGTTTGTGAAAAGGGTGGGGAGGGGATGGGGAAGAGAAAGAAAAGAAATGTGCTAATCCTGCTTGTGAATTTGTCCTCATACCTGGCACTGACAGGACAGAATGCCTCCATGCATGTGCACATTTGTTTCACACAAGTAGCTGCATGTCCCTTTCAGACATGTTAACATTCTGTACTGCTCACTGCTTATTTTTTATTGATAATCAAGTGAATAATTAAAGCCCAACAGCTATGTAAAACCCACATAAATCACCTTCAATATGCGAGTAATGCACCTCTGCTCAGGCATGGTTCCTGTTATGAATGATGGCCTAGAAATCCATGATTCATACCAGCGTGTATCACTTCCTCACTCTGAATTTGTTTGTAGGAGATGTGGGTGCCAGCCAGACTCAGGGGAATGGGATGGAGGTACACATAGTGGACTTAAGATGATGAAATTATCATCTTGGTTTTATGTTTCTTCTTTGCTGTTGATGTATTATTTTCCCAGCTGACATGTCATTATTTCTGAGCTCCCCTTGCCCTTATTTTAATATTTTGTTGGTATTGTTCCTGCCACTAATAGTTCATTTATAACATTTGCTCCACTCTCCTTTGAAAGAAAACCCTCCCATGGAAGTGCTATCGCTATTAACCTCTCTAGCGAAGATCACGAGTCGTGTGCCTGCCACATGGAGTACTGCTAGGCCAAATGTAACAACATCTGCCACGCATTCAACAACTTCCTTTTGGATTCCTCGCACTCTATTTTCACTTCCAGCTCTGAACAGGAGTGAGATGTCTCTCAGATGCCAGAGGGCTGGGAATGTGCCATCCTTCCACTGCAAACTGGGTGAGTTTTGGAGACAGACAAATTAAGCCAAGCACTGGAATAAAAAGTGGAGATGAGCTGTCCACAGCTTATTTCTGTTGACCCTCAAGGCACCTTCTGCCATTGAACTACTTTCCAGATCCTTGAAAAATACAGTGACTGCAAAATTATCAATTATGGAGCTGTAGCTCTGCAAATGTTTACATATCTGCTCAATTTTATGTGTTTGAATGGCTCTGGGGCTGCATGAGGGTGTAAAATTAGGCATACATGGAAGTTTTTATAGGCTCCAGCTTTCTACCTTACAGAGCAGATGGCATCTCTGTAAGCATTGTGGAACATTATATTTAGAAACAATTCCATTTGTTATTCAAATTATTTGTTTACTGGGCACAAACAGCATAGTTAGTATGCTGCAGATGTTGAGAAATGTCCCTCTTTTCCAAAAAGCTTGAGACTTATACATGGAGAGTGACTACAGAGACCTGAGCTTGACAGCCTACCTGAGCTTCTTTCTAGAGAATCTGGCTGGGTTTACCTGATAGGGTCATTTCTTTTCAAGATACTTCACTCAATTCCACAGTAAGCTACTCCAGTGCTTGTAGCAAGTCTAGAATGTATCTTAGTACACAGGCATTCCTTATGCTTTAAGTGTCTTAGGACAGGTCTGTTGAATCATGTTACTCAAACTGGAGATCAAATATGACGAGGAAAAATGGCTGAGATCACAAAAAAAAAATTAGGTTAAATAAAGGAAAGAAAATTTGAGTTTCTTTTCATTTCATAAGCACTTATATTTTTCTTAATCAGTCCTAGTGTACAGTAATAGTTTATTGCTAAGATAGGGAAATAGTCACAGCTGTCCACTCAGTATTGAACTTCTAAAAGCCAAAGTATTTTCCATCCTTACCCTCTTTTGGAATATTTTTTCCAAATGCAATTTCAAGTCTATGAGCAAATTATAGCTCAGCACGTGTCTGGAGGCAGAAATATTCTTCTGCAATAATTCAGTGCATTAAAGATTCAAGGGACAATTCCCCAGCAATATCTGTTTTGCTGTGGCCAGTGCTCTCCAACTGATCCTTGCACTTGGATTACATCACTTAAAGACAGTTTTCAGAAGAGTAATTCTCACCATTTCCCTAAAATTTCAGAGCCCTTTGCATGTTTCAGATCAGGTATAAAGGAAACTGAGCAATCTCAGCTCAGGAGACACTTCTGATTTTGTAGGTTTATATACTTATTTAATTAAAAGTATTCCCCCTGTTTTGAATCAAATACCCAATACAGGATTAAGTTCCCCAGTTATTCATAACTTGATCAGTTTCACTACAGTACTTGAATATTCTCTTCTCCAGGCTGAACAACCTGGCTAAGAGAAGGCTCAGGGAGATCTCACTGCAGCCTTCCAGTACTTAAGGTGGACCTATAAAAATGAGGGACAGAGATTTTTTACATGGGCAGATAATGATAGGACAAAGAGGAACAGTTCTGAACTAGAAGAAGAGACATTTAGATTAGGTATCAGGAAGAAATCTTTACTGTGAGGGTAGTGAGGCACTAGAATGGATTATCCAGAGAGGTTTTGGATGTCCCATTCCTGGCAGTGTTTAAGGCCAGGATGGATGGGGCCCTGAGCAACCTTATCTACTGAGTAGCACCCCTGTTCATGCCTGCGGGTTTGGAACTAGATGGTCTTTAGGGTCCCTTCCAAACCAAACCATTCTAGGATTCCATGACTTTGAAATTCCTCTCTCTGCATTGAGGACTACTAAGAACATAAATATCTCAAAATGTCTTATACCACTTTCTCTTTCAAAAAGTTTGTGATGTGAGATGGTCAAAAAGAAGAGGCAAGTCTGATTTTTTTTGGCAATAGTTCTATGGGGCTTATTACTGCTTTTAAATTTTTGTTTTATATTAGGAAGGTGGGGTTTTTTAATCTCAGTTGGCAGCAGACAGGTAAAAAAATAAAGGGGAATAAATACAGCTACTAATTAATTTTATCAGACTTTCGAAAATTAAATGCAAAACCTTTAAAAGTCGATAGTGCTGATGAAAATCCTCCTGCAAATCTCTGAAACAAACTTCAAACAAATTTATTTCTAGCATTCTTAACATCTTCCATCTTTTCCACCTCTAGGTTCAGTTTCATGTTGGGTTGTTTAAACAGGGAAACATACAAGACACACTGGAACCTACCTGGCATTGCAAGCTCAGAGTTGAAGCTTCAGCTTCATCCTTGCTTGGTTAAAGGGATGTTCACATCTCACCTGAGAAGCTGTTCTAGGTGATTGTCTAACATGCCTTGCAGTTCATGGCCAGGGCTGGTCCCAGAGCTTCCACATACTTAAGAGGGAGGATTGGAGCTCAAGGAAAACATAACATTGCCAACAAAGATCCTGAAAAAGAACAGATCATCTCCCTGTCCCAGAATTTTAAATGTCTTTAAAGCTAGAAATTAACATTTAAAATAATAATTTTGGCATCCTGTTAGAGAATCACAGCATTGTGGAAGGGCTGAGGTTGGGAGGCATGTCTGGAGATCCCCCAGTCCCACCTCCTGCTGGAGCAGCCTGCACCGGGATATACTCAGTCAGGTTTTTGAATATCCCTTAGGATGCAGACTGCACAGCCTCTCGGGGTACCCTGTGCCAGTTCTCAGTATATTTCCTTATGTTTAAATGAAATTTCTTGTATTTAATTCTGTGCCCACTGCCTCTTGTTCTGCCACTGGGCACAGCCGGGAAGAGTCAGGATCTATATTCCTTGTCCCCTGCCATCCTCTGGAGTTCATACACGCTGCTAAAGTGCCCCTGAGCCTTCTCTTCTCTCAGCTAAATAATCGCAGATGTCTCAGCCACTCCTCATATGGCAGATGCTCTGCTTCCTCTGCCATCTCTTTGTCCCTTTGCTGGGCTCACTTCATTATGCCCATGTACCCCTCTGTGCTGGGGAGCCTAGAACTGGGCACAGCTGTGGTCTCACCAATGCTGAGGAGAGGGGAAGGGTCACCTCCCTCGATCTGCTAGAGATCCTCTCCTAATGTTAATCGGCCTCTCACTTTCAAACTAAATCAGTTTGGTTCTTATTTTCAAGCTTGTTTCCATAAATATGAAGAATAAATGGAGGGAAAAAAAACAAGTAAGAAAGGAAAAAAAAACCAAACCAAGCACAAAAGCCCACAGAAGAAAGAGAAAAGACAATGTGAAACAAGGGCTTGGAGCCCAAGGCCAGGGCTCTAAGAAGAAATGTCACATTGACACAATACTTGTAATAAATTAAAGAGCTGCCACTTCAGAGGTTGTCATTCAGCCACTCTGGCTTTGACTGCACCCTTTCTTCTATGGAAGAGCATCGGGCACTCGAGGCACAGCTGGCACCAGCTATACTGGCTCCTGGTTTCTCTCTGCACTCCAAACTTCACTTAGCCTACAGGAAGTCCAAAGTCATTTGTTTGGTTCCTCAGGTATTTGTGCCTGAGGTACTTGCTCTAGGCTGGCCAGAGAGAATCTGAGAGGAGTTTGGTCTTAAGCTGTAGTTGGAAACCTGTAAGTGTGTGTATCATGGAAAAGGGAGGATGGATGCTGCAATCACTTAATACAAGGAACTAGGCAAATAAGGAAGTGATGTTGGAAGAGCAGAGTGCGGGACAACCGAGGAAACAAAATCATTTAGCTAGCATATGATCCACTGCAGCAAGAAACTTCACAATTTCAAGAGGCTTTCCAATATTTATAAAAATGCAATAATAGGCTTAAGAGAGAAAAGGCATGAGGTTAGGCATCATGTGATGTCTGTGATAAGAGAAATGTGTAATTGAGCTGGAGTGGAGGGGAAGGCTCTTCCCGCACATACAGTGCTATTACATTCTTTTCCACTTGGATACCCTCTCCAAGCACACTAATCCATGGATCTGCAGAAGGATAATCTACTGACATCCAATTTTCTGGGATATTTTTTTTTCCTGGATGGGCCAATTTGTTGACTGAGAGGTGTGGGTGTTAACTCTTTCCTAGCTAAGTGGACTTCAAGAATTAAAGATGCATTTGTTCATGAGCAATGAGCAAGCTTGTGTTTCTACCCATCTTCCTGATGACATTACTAAATTTTCCAAGCTAGGGAGGACATTAAAGACATTAGAGGGTAGATCACTACTGCAATTAGCATACAGGTAAAGGAACAAGTGTTGGCTCTCAAAATTATCTGAAGCAAAGAGAGAGGAGTAGGCTAAAATGTTTTGTCTGTGATCCATGTTCAGATCTATTCCCTGGAGATCAATATAGAATTGTGGGCAAAGCCCAATTCTAACATAGATGTTCCTTGCTCTCACAGGATGAATGCATTCCTTTTTCCAACCACAAATGCCTTGAAGCTAGGATAAAAGAGGCCATTGTGCTTTGTTAGTGCACCCCTGGTGCTGACAAAGCCACATTGTTCTCCCCAGGAGGAAGAGGAAGAGGAAGGTTGGGAATCAGGGTGTGACCAGCACAACCTCACAGGGAGCTTTGAAGGTTTTTTTGTATCCAGTCATTCCTTTGCAGGACACAATGAATATTTTGCAGCTGCTATTGTAGTGGAGAGAGTTCAGATGGTAGCTGGTATATTTGTACTACACTCTGCATCCTTACAAGAGGTACTGGAAAACAATTTTATCATTTTAAAATGGTTTGATGCATTTAGTGGAGGGATCTGTGTGGTGGTGTTGCCTGTGCAAGTACGGGCTTGGGTCAGTGACTTGGTTCTTTCATTCCCTGGCCAGTGTTGGGCAGATCTTCCTTCTCAAGTAGTCCCATAGTGCACATACTACTGTTCTACTCTCAGGAAAGGACATGCAGATGCCTGAGGGTAGGGTGGGCTCTCCTTCTGCAGTCACTTACATGCAAACGGCACATCCTTGGCACTCAGAAAAGCAGCTCAAGAAATATTTCTGCCTCTGGTCAGGCCTGATGAAGGTCCCTCAGTGTAGAAGTCTGTTGAGTGCTGTGCATGGCAACAGTGCATTATCTCCCTCAGAAACCTCAGGCCTTCTGTTGAAGATGAGTGTATGTGGACAAGGTTTCTCCCACGGTGTATCTCTGCAGGAAGTACCTCTGCAGGGTGTACCTCCACATTTTTAAAGGGAGAAGACAAGGGAAAGTACAGTGATGGGATAAGGGAAGATGTGGTGGAAGTTTTTGTTACAAGGACAGAGGGACCTATTGTGGCACTGTCTGGTCTGCTGAACTCCAGGCTCTGGACATCCTCAGCCACACTGATCCACAGTTTGATCCAGCTGTAGGCATGATGGATGACCATTCACCCAGTATGACCACCCCCTCAAGGGAAAGGGAGTGCCTGTGGAGAGGACTTCTCTTTTGACCTCTATCTCTAGCACTGCTGGGTTAATGTTGTGTAGAGGGACAGTCTCCAAGAACAGAATTACTCATTAAAATCTCTTGTAGCAAGTTTTTCTCCAAAGGAAAATATCATTTTTATAACTCACTCTTCCCTTACAAACACATGCACAACTCCTGTTTTGTTAATGTCTGGCTGAGCGTTCCCCTTGTGGGTTGACCCCAATCACCAGATAAAAGCAAATGTCAGATGGGAATTAACGAATCCCACTTCCTTCCACTGAAGCCAGGCAGAATAATTCCAGTAGTGATTTGCAAAACGGTCATTATTTTAATTTGTAGAACAAGGACATTGACTTTCACTGCCAAAGGGCCTGTGTCGCACCCTGTTGGGGTTGTACTTTTCCTTTCCATTTCAGAGTAGCCCAAATCCCAGTATGGACAGCTATAATAGGACCTCAGTTTCCTACACACCCACCTCCTGGCTTCCTGTGCAAAGATTGGGCCAGGTCTTCTCTGTTCCTGGTTGGTTGATAGTCTTTCTCCCATCTCTTAGCAGATCTATCCCCCCTCCAAACATAGCAGGGCCAAACACATGTTTTTTCTTCTGCTCTTGGATCATGACTTTGTGATGGATCACTCGTTAGCCGTGGCGGTTGTCCCCATTTCAGTTCATACATTTTCCTGCTTCAGGTCCCTAGCCCAGAATAATGGTCATCTCGTTCCTGAAGGTCTTCTGCCTCGGAGGCAAATCAGTTTGTGCAGAGTGCAGGTAAATCATGAAGCATGCAAGCATTTGGGGTTAACAGGTGTCGAAAAAAGGAGCAAATGGGGAAAGGGGCAAGTCATGTTTGTGGAATCTTTTCCTTTTCAATGAAGAGTGGCCCCAGCCCTCTGCTGCATGCCAGCTTTCTCCTTGCCACTGTGTGAAAGGGCAGGCTGAAATTTCAATGCTAAGTCCATCCCAGGAGGATGCTCTGCTAATTCTTTCTGGGGGAGTGGCTTGCAATTCCTGCCTGCCTGGAGCTCCTAGTTCTGCTTATTTTAAATTAAATGCCTAATTTCCCAGCATGCTTTCATGATGGCTTTGTGTCCCACACAGCTCAGTGCCCATTCCCCACCTCCAGCCCTGCACTGGAGACATGCACACATTGCTTTGCTCAACAGAAAACTCTAGCTAGAGAAATTACTGTCAGATCAGGCAAATGGACACAAGAAAGCATTTGCTGTTCTTCCTTTCCTCCTCTGTCTATCTGTGTGCAACCCCGCCTGGCTTGGGAGGGCAGAGGCAGCTGCTCCTGAAAAGAATGAGACAGATTTTCTTTATTATTCTATCAGGGCAGGAGACAGCAAAGTACTTGACATGAGAGAGTGTCCCTTGAGGTGGCAGAGGCCTGGCTGGGTTGTCAGAGTCATACTTTCCATGAGGACAAGAGCAGAGCAGAATTAGGGGTGGTGGCTGTTGTTTGCAGTCGATGAAGTAAAAGGCTTAGCCTGCTGTTTCCTTTCTCGTCACTTCCATACTCATTTGTAAAGGTGGATGGCAACATGTCAATTTGCCTCTGGTCACTCTGGGGTTTCTTTTATTCCAAGCATGGCCATGCCCAGCAGCATTGGGAAAGGCACGGTGGCAGAAGTTGCAATCTCTACATAACAGAGTCTCCAGGATAAGGAGCTGGGTTCAGGAACCTGACACCAGATGTGTCCATTGCAAAAAATCAGTATTGAAAGTCAAAGGGGCTATGCAAGATTTGCACTGCTTATCTGAGATCAAAATATGGACATTCATTATACATTAAAAAAAGAGCTCTTTCTGCTAAGCCAGACAGCTGGTCAAAATTGCACAAACACTTTGCAATCAAAACACATCTCAATAGCTGTGATTTTTTTGCCTGTGGCCATGCGTGGATGTCACCTCTAAGGGGCAGTGTGTGTGTGCGCATTGCGCGGCTGGGATCAGCCGGGCAGGGAGAACCGACTGCCGACATCATTCCGCGGGGGCAAGTTGTTTTTCTGGCTGAGAAACAAGACATAATATATAAAATTGCTCTAAGGATAAGAATAGCAAACATGCTGCATAAATAATGCAAAGCAAGAAGAAAGTCCGGCATTGTTTAGAATGTTTTATGAGGAATTTATTGCTGTTAATTGAAGGGGAGAGATTGATCACTGAGGAATCTAGCTCATTATTTAACAAAACCTGGATAAATGGTGTGTCATTTCTCTGTTCTGCTTAGCATTCTCCTTCTGAAACCTTTCTGTTTATGGAAAAAAAAGGCATTTCAAACCAGATACAAAGTGAAGCCCCAGGACACCCCTTCCATTCCCACATAAATACATTATAAAATAAAGACAGGCAGGATATAATGCTCTCTCTCCTTCCTTTTCTTTTCCTGCTCCCCGACATTTTGGAATTCCTGTTGAACCTCAGCATGTAAACAAGGGCACCAGAAATGGAGGAAGGGAGGAATCCACTGTGCTGTGCTCCGCATCCCCTGGTCTCGGGGCCGGCCCTGGTTGCATGCGGCAGGGAATTAGAATGCTGAGCGTTCCAAGCAGCAGTTGCACCAGCGCTGTCAGCTCCTTCAGCAAGGGGCCCTGCCAGCTATCGATCCCGCACTGGGAGTCACCGCAGTGCATCGGCGCCCAGGGCCTGATTCTCACCAGCAGGACACTTTTGATAACAAGGTTGCCTACGTGAGGTGGTTTAAAAGGTCTTTACTGTTAATTTGTTAGGGAAAGAAGCAGAGGGAGGTGAAAAGCCAGCACATTATGCTAATTTTTCCCCTTTTTTCTGCTTTCATTTCGGATGTAGTCTCCAGCCTTTGAATGGATGCCCGTAATGAGCTGGCTCTAAACGGAAATACTACCAGAATTGAAATAAGACAACACTAACTTGGACACGTGCTGGAATGCTGATTATATCCAACCCACTGCAGCCACTCTCTGATGCCTGTGTAATATTCATTTTTCAATTATCAGCATCAGACTAGTGAAATTAAAAGGCACTGGGTAGATATTAGAGTCTAACCTTGCTTTTTCCGTGCTGAAGTTGAGAAGATTGGTCAGCTGAGAATTGCGGGATCCAACGTCAACAGCCATAGAAACAAGTGAGAGGGTTCCATCACCAAGCAAATAATTTCCAAGCCACCCAAACAACACTGTGATGGCATTAGGGAGGACCAAACTGGATGGATACAGAAGAAGCAGGGCTCTCTAGAGGCACAGTGATAAGCTTAATCTCCCATCCCCACAGCTGCAAAGATATAAGCTCTAGACAGAAGTCACACAGGACCACACATGTCCCTGAGTGAGAATTACATGGTCTGATCTCACAGCAGCAAGGTAATTTTCAAATAAATCTTGATTTTACTAGCTGTGTTTAAAAAACATCCCCAAAGCTCAATTTATCTCCATTTGGTATTTTATTCCTAATTAAACATTTTGATTTTCAGTTATCAGCATGACATTTTTATTTTTGAACCTCCATTTTATTTTGATTTTGTTTACACAATGTACAGATCAGCAAAACTACTTGAATACAAATTTTCGTTCAAT
Organism: Dicrurus megarhynchus; assembly: GCA_013399195.1. Taxonomy (NCBI): domain Eukaryota; kingdom Metazoa; phylum Chordata; class Aves; order Passeriformes; family Dicruridae; genus Dicrurus; species Dicrurus megarhynchus. The sequence goes on from VXAD01008436.1 coordinate 2,474,052, forward strand.
CCAAAGCAAACTTTCTTTCAGTCTTGAGTGTAGCAATGTTTTTGTACTTGATGTCAACCTAAAAGTATTTTCACCCCATCTTTTTCCCATGAAGTGTTTAACGATAGTTTCAGTATCAGTGTTTAACTATAGTTTCAGTGGACCCTTCCTGAAGGACAGCTAACACTTTGCGGGGTTCAGGTTTTATAAGATCATCAAGACAGACCCTCTTCCCAGACATCTCCTGGTACCAGGGGCTCCCAGCACTACCCAGGGCACCACATAACAAAGGGAATTGTGATTCCTTTTAAAATGGCATCAGATCATTCTGCCTGAGATTTGTCAGTGCTCTGCAATACAGTTCATTAACAACTGCTTGTGTAAACATTTGAGAAATGACTGACTGTCTGTGTGGCTAATGATATGTGAAGCTTAGTTATGGGCAAGTTTTTGAGGTTTTAGCTTTCTTGGTTTTTTGTTTTTTCTTTTTTGAATTTCTATTAGGCTTTAATGAAAATCAGGCCTAATTAAGTCTGGGAAGTTGTTTTTTTGTCTGTGCCTTGATTATTGCAAAGAAAACTCAAGGGCTGTAAGGGACAACAGCCGATTAAGAAGAAATCCAAGTATTTGGGTACTTTTTCTAAGTACTCACCTGTATTATTCTGCAAAATATTCCCACAAACCCAAGGGAAATCCCTGGGTCTGAGCTGTAGCACATGGGTGTTATTGCAGCCATGCTAACCTGCAACAGAAAGAATTACTTTGACTGACCTTGTTTGGACTTGAAATGGTTTCTGAAACAGCCAGAGAAGAAGCTGCCCCTCAGAAGCCACAAAATGTCACTGGTGGATCACTTTGAGGTTTGTGCCTAGGATGAGGTGGGGAGCTGGTCTCTGAGTGGGAAGGGGCAGCACATTTCCCTGTCTTGTCTTTCCCTACCCGGATAGGTGTTCCCTGGCACGGATGAGTCCCCGGTAGTGGGGTGACCTCTCCTTGGGTGGGCTGCTTTGTCCCTGCTGAATGGGCCTCAGAATCCTCCAATGGCTTGTTAGTTTTCATGCCTGTCCCTCTCCACTAACTGTACAGAGAAACTCCAAAACCAGCAGCTCTAGAAGTCAGGCATGCCATGAATCTATCACAGATTTTTTCAGTATAGATGCTGTATTAGGCAGGTAAGTTTGTTTTCAACCGCACAGTTGGCTGTTTAAATACAGCCCCAGCTGTCTTGTGATAGAACTGCTACACTGACATTTTATTGTGTTTTTAGAAGCAGATTTAGTCAAATGGTTACAAATAATTTGAACTTTGGAAAGCAAAATCCTGGGGTTTTTTTCTTGTGGGCTCAGTGCTGGAGAAAACAGGTGATTCATGATGTGACATTATGCTCTTCATTTGAGTGCTGCAAAGATTAGATTAAGCTTCTTGTGTACAGTGTGTGTGACTGAGCCAAAACACTGCCGTGGAAAATCTGGTCCCTTCTGCTGCAGCGCTGAGCACACAACTCCTTGCTTTGGGAGCCCTAATGGTGCCGAGGGTCAATCCAGGCACCAGTGCTCAGCTATGGGTCAGCATTCATGGCTCTGGATTTGCATGTCTTTGTGTGTCCCTCGGGTCCATTTATCTTAGGTCTAGCAGAATGGCCCTTCTGTGTCCTAGTGCATTTGCAGACAGTGACACAGAGCTGTGTTATTCCCTTCCTCCACCTCGTCTAACTGCTGAAATTGAGAGAATTGTAACAGAGTGATTTCCAGCAGAGAACAGGAATCAAGAGCAAGGGACTGAACCCTCACATGTATTCATGACCACGCACACTTTTATGGACCCAATAGTACTGTCAAGCATTTCATGGGGCTTTCTATCAAGGACATTATATAACAATAAGTTGTATTGTACTGCACTTTCAGTGAATATATGAGGTAATTGGTGTGCAGTTCCCTAGACTAATACTGGAAGACAGGCACCTGTAGACACAGAAAATGAAGTTTAAAAATCTCTTTGCTGGCTATGTTCCCCCAGCTGGGAGAGCAAAGCACAGCCAGTAACAGCCATGGATCAGTTATTCTTAACCCTCTTCAAGCCTCGGTCACATCCCTCCACTGCTGCCCCATCGCACCAGGATGGAGCTGGGGACTGGTTTAATTTAGCAGTGGAGGGAGGGGTGTATGCTTACACCCCCTGCTCCTTTCTATGCCCCAGAAGAGGCTTGCCCCCTTTCCACAGTGCTAAGCTGAGATGTAAGCCCCAGGACACAAAGTGTTCAGCACACAGAAGGCCAGGAGAGTGAGGAGAAGTCCCTGCCACCCTGAGTCACGGTCCAGGCTGCTGTGAAGGACTGTCTGCTCCCAGGCAGGATGTCCCCCTGGTAGCTCTCAGGGGCTGTGTAACACATGCTGTCATGGCCAGTCATGGAGCACTTGGGAAACAGAAAGAGCCAAGCCTGCAGCTCTCTTCTGAGCAGTTTTCCCAGGCCACCATGGGTAATACAGGAGATGTGGGCTGCAGGCAGGGAGCCACCCTGTATTTTCTCTGCAGTTGCATTCCAACTAGATGTTTATCGTAGGACCTATAAATTATATCTCTTCCCATTTGAGGTCTGATCTGTGAATCTGTTGTGCAGCTCCAGTCAGCTGGATCACTTAGTTTACCTCTTCTGGGCATGGTGTAAATCCTCCTTGAAACCAGCCCTCAGCACAGTGCATGGCTGGGAATCCTCCTGCTGATGAAGTGCTGGATATGAGCTACAGCCAGGAGGAACACTGTACATTTTTTTTTCTTGTTCTCTCTTTCTCTTACTCTGTGAGCCATCACAGAGCCATTTCATTGAGATGTTGAGTTCCAAATGTCTGGAATATGATTAGGCTGAGTCATCTTTTCATATAGATTTCTTTATTATTTTTATTTCTAACTTTTACCCACTTAACCATGAACAATGATATTTATGGGGAGCATGTCCATCCATACATAAATATTGCTGGTAATATGCCCAGGGACAACCACTCGCTAGGCAGCAGGACTTCAAAAATGTAGGCAGTGTAATAAAGCCCACCCGTAGTGATTTATCCCCTGACTTAATTTCCACATGAGGAGGGCACAATGGCAGTTCTGCCATGTTCACAGTGGCCAAAGAGCAGCTTACAGTGTTAGAAGCACTGTGCACCATGGTAATATTGCACTCAAGGCAATCCATTACCCATTGCTGCCAGGGCTAGTGGTGGATTCAGATCACCTACCCATGTTTGGGAATGTGAACTTGCACATCACTGGAGAACCTGGAGCTTTATTTCCACCACACTGTGTATGCAGGCCCGGCAGAGAGTGTCATCTTCTGAATGAGTGACAGAGCAGGTGGAAAGCACAAAGAAAAGTGACTTGAGAAAGGAGAGGAGACCTGTGACGCAGAGATTTGTCTCTCAGAACAATGAAAAAGGCAGCAGCGGGATTTTCAAAGCCACATCTGGAGAAAAAATGAAACGGTTCTGTGGACGTTCCCCATCAGAAGTAGCACTTCATGGCAGAGCAAGAAGAGACAGCACACTGTAAACTCTCTGAAGGCAAGACCAGTGTTTGTAGTCTGTGTGTAGCAAAATAGTGAGCCAATCTATGTATGACCTGTCTTCCTGGGTGCTACTCAAAAGCAAAGGCTCCTAACAGAGCAAAATCATGAGCAGAAGCAAGTATGTTTGTCAGTCTGCCTCTTTATAAGAAGGTTGTATAGTTACCCACTAGCTATAATAGCAACTGTGTTGTGATAAGAAAAAACAGATACAATATCTGGCATCAAACCTTTTTTTTTAAAATGGCTGCGGTATTACAATCTAAACCTCTCTCTATATCCTATTGACTATTGTACTCTTCCATGTTATTGTTTAACCGTGTCTGAAGACAAATGTTTTATATTAATTCTGATTTCCTTTAAATTGTCTTATTTCATGCTATCGAGCAAATTAATCCACTGAATCAAGGGCAATTCTTTCTGTTGAGTAGCTCATCTTGCTCATTATTCATTTCTGAAGGAGGGAAAATTCTTCATGCTTCTCTTGCTTACAGTACTCCCTGTAAATACAAGGAGTTGTTTTTCCGACATTTGCAATTGTATTGGGAGCTGGCTGGAAATTGCCAGTGAAGCAAAGGAAGAGATAGATTAGTTTAACCCAAATCCAGAAGGAATCTAAAGTCTGTTTTGCAGGAAGTTTGCTCTAGGATTGCTTTGGGCCTGGGGAAGCCAGCTCATACGCTCCCAGTGTATGTCCAGGAGCAGCATTGTGTCTGCCTTGAACTTTGTGAACCTTTTCCCAACAGAATATAACTGCTGGGCAAAATGTTCTGAGCAGAGCTGCAATATGCAGTAAGGACTGTCTGGTTTCCTGGGAATCTGGAAGCTCAACTACAGCAAAATTGAATCTTTTTAAATCTTGATATTTTGGGAAAGAATAATCTCAACACCTGCAGATTCTACAGATTGCAAAACATTGCAAAATATTCACATGGATTATCATTAGGTATTACAATATCTAACATAGTGTGCCTTATTTTTATATCTATACTGTATGTATATATATATATATATGCATATATATATATATGCTATTTTTATGTAGTATACCTTTTAGGGTCCCAGCCCTAAAAGTGACATGCCCAGTGTATCCTCTGTCTTCTCCCAGTGCCCATGTCCAAGAGGCAGACCTAGCACTACCTCAGGCATTGAGGTTGCAAAGTGGATGTGGCCTGCAGAGGGAATGGATTATAGACAGAGAGGCCAGAAGCTTGGCTAGTCCTTATCCCACATGCCCACTAATGCACAGTACATGCTGGCACAGGGAAAAAGGGATTTTGTGCCATTATACAGCTGATTTGAAGGGTGCTCAGAGGTTGTGGGTTGTCTGTGAATGCTGCAGTCACACACATCTATGCATGTCACTTCTGAAGATAGTGTCTTTGTCTGATGTGGAGGCTCTTGGTCTGGTGGCTGATAAAATGTCCCTTCCTGAGAGGGGAGTGAGTGACAGAGGGAATTAAGCTCCATTGCTTCTCCTGGAGGTAGAAAAACTTTTGAAGAGCTAATTTCTTATCTATCTGTTTGTTTTAGGAAGATAGGGCTGCATTTTCATCCTTGTAGACTGATCTTGCTCATTCAAAATTGTTCATTCAACAGAAAAGTAAATATCTCTTTGAGCTATACTTCTCTCCCCCACTTACTTGGCAGGAGACACCTGTAAAAGAAGATAAATAATGTGTCAAACATGGTCTGCAGAGGATTCAGCTGAGCAATTTCTGGCTTCCCCTGCATGTCCCCCAGCTGTTGTGCCCCTAGTAACTTCAGTTGCTGTACACAGGCTTGGGCTGGCTGCAGTTTCATTTAGTTGGATCTATACTTCCAAATATTTTTCTAATATAACAATCTGGCTGGGCCAGGACTTCAAACCTCTTCCTGTGTGGACTGGGAAAAATATATAGTAACTGTTTCTGCACTCTGCTATGAACAAACACTTAATACCTGTAAGTAAAATACTTCAGTCAGAGCACTGGATCAGCAAACTGCTTCTCTGGGAACCTGAGTCCCATGTGTCAGGTTCATATGTACCTCATCTCATACTTTCATGGCTTGGCTTGCCCAGGAAGGGAGACTGTTTTTTCTAGCAGCATTTATCAAATTTTTATGTGATGACTGCCAAAACTCCTCCATGAATTTTCCCTGAAAATTCCTTTATGAAAGAAAATTACATTCAAACAAAGCTGAAAGGTGACTGCTTTTGACAGAAATTTCTTGTTATTTGTCAAAAAGAAGTCCCAACTGTCTAAACATCTACAACATTCTAAAATTGTGATGCCCTACACCAATCCTGTTGTTCTCTAGCTTGCCCTGGGCTGAGATCGTGCTTGTAACAGCAGCAGAGCCACATCCCCAGAGCAGGTTCAGCATGGAAAGTGGTGGCAGACACCACGAGACTTGGAATATAGCCGTGGTGCCAAAGGGGCGGAGTAGAAAGGAGTGGGAGATATTAAACCACAAATAACCAAGAGGTACTTTAGAATGCAGATACTCAGGGGCTGACTTTTTTGCCAAAAACTTGAAACTTCTCTGAAAAAGATAAAGGGGAAAGCTCTTAAAAGCTTCGATAGGAAAAAGATTAATTTCAGTCATCTCTAATGACTATATCAAATGATGAATATGTTCTGTTAACCTAATTACTGTTTAGAAAATGGATTGCACATTGCTTTCCTATGTGCACGTCAAATATAAAATATTAAAAATCATCTGCATTTTCTAAACTCCCAGGGATTTTCTAGTAATAGGCACTCTGGGTGTGTGGTAGAAGATATGAGACTTTAACTGGACCTCTGAGTAAGTCTGGTGATCTGGGATTTTCCAAAACTCTTTACTCACTGGTGTTAACCGGTAGTATCTGGTGACTCCTTCCCTGTCATTTCACACAAGAAATTTCCTCTCCATAAATCCAGTGACTAAAGATTTTAGGTCAGTTTCTAAGAGTGACACAAGAGATGTTTCTCCATGAACTCCACAAAAACAATAAAGAATGCTTGGTGTATAAATGTGTAGGTCTCTTTAACATCCTCCCCTTAGCTATTCTGTGAATTTCATTGGTGAAAATATTCTACTCCCGCTATAAGCAGGTGACACCATCCATATTCACTGAAGACTATACATGCAGGGAAAGCAAAATATCAGAACCAACATTAGCAAGGAGTAGAGGGATTACCAGAAATTTAGAAATGTCCATTTCAATGGGAGATCTAAGCAGGACAGTTACAGCAAATTGTGTCATGAGTGGCAATCAAACATGTAAAGGGAAGAAAAAGCAGCTTTTCTGTTTGTTTGTTTGCTTTTGTTTGGGTTTTTTTTGTGGGATTTTTTAGATTTGAAACACAATTTGTTTCTCTCTAGCTGACAGCTGTGAGGGAGAAAGATTTTTTTAAAAATTCATGTTATTAAATCAAAAGCTTATTTTTCAGAGAAGCATTTAATATTAAACCACTCGCATTTGGAGAATTTTTAATTTCTTAAGAACAAAACACAGTCCTTTCCACAACTGGATTATAGATTGATTGCAGGACATCAAAAAGCCAAATAGATTGATTCATAGCTGTTTGCATGCTTGTGCTTACAAACCACATACTGCATGTGCTTTTGCTGTTAGTATGATTTATAATAATATGCTGATAGTATTAACTGTATGCAAAAGCTTTTCAAACAAGGACCTGACTGAAACAGTTTAGAGAATAGCCAGGGACTGATTAAAGAATGGATGCAGAACACTGAGATGTGCTGTGACTGACAGGGCAGTTTTCCATGTGCTTCCCTCAAACATTAATTTCTGAGATTTCTTTTTTAAGGGGACTCTTCAATCTTATTATTTGCTTGCACTGCTGTGGAGGCAGGCTCGTTACTTTTGGGAAATTATTTCTTCAGAGTTGTGATTTAGAAGGCTGGAGATGTAAGAGCAGAGAAGGAGGCAAGGTTGAAAGCTCGGAGGCAAAATGCAAAAGAAGTTACAACTGAGGTGGAAGAACATGGCACTGCTGGTAAACTTTGCAGATTAAATAAACTTCTCTGGCATGATAAGTGATGTTAATAAGGACAGAGCATTCCTGCGGCAAGATCTGGACTGCTTGGTAAGCTGGATTTTTTTAGAAAGCTGTTGTATACACACAGCCGCTGGGAAGGTCACACACACACAAACCAAGAATGCAGGTTATATTTTCAGTTTCAGATGAGAACGAGAAAGCAGAAATTCTGGAAACAGTGTAGGGGCTATTTTGGGTGAACAAATGAATGTGAATTACCAGTATGAGGCCGGTGCTACAGGAGCTGATGCAATCCTTGTGCAGGTAAACAAAGGGATTTAATAGTGCTAGGGAGTGCTAATGCTCATGCTCAGATATCCAGAAGGTATGCAGAAAACTGGAAAAGCACTACAAAAACAACTGAAAGAAATTCTACTTTTCAATAAGAGACTTAAAATCTCTTACAACTGTTTTCTAACTTATCCAATGGAAAGTTAAGAAGTAATTTGACTAAAATGTTCAAGCATCAGTTTCATGAGAATATTTCTGATGCTGATTTTCCTTGTGGGAAAGAAACTGCAGCAGAAAGGAAGACATACAAAGTACCACAAAAAATAGATTACCTTATACCAGTTGCTCTACAGGAGCTGTTTGTCCCCTCTGTGCAAGTGTGTGTTTACACCTCTTACCCCGGAGACAGGCTCTCCTTACATATAACCTCACCATTGTTGGAGTTTGCTGTACATAAGAACATGAATAGGGGTGATTACTTCAGGGAAGCTGACCCACAGTAATTTTTTCCCTTGAGGTGAACTGTTCAGATGTTAAAGTCCATAGAGAGGTCCAAGGGCTGTCAGCCGAGGCTAGCCACATTTGGATGAAATATATGATGCATTTCTTTTTAACGGGGAGGGTTAAATATTTAGGTCAAGCTATCTAGGGATGTAGAGGGTTCTCCATTAGTTGCAGTCTTTTAATCAAGGCTAGGTGCCTTTGTAAAAGACACACTAATTGTTCAAACAGAAGTTAAAGGTTCAACATGGAAATTCCTGGATGAAATTTTGTTGCCTGCTAGGCTAAATGTTCATAATGGACGTTGCCTAGCCTTTCACTCTATTAATCTGTGAAAAAAATGAGCAATTGACAGGTAACCAGGTCCTGTGCAGTTCAGATTGAGGATAGCAAGGACAGGGTTATTAAATTTGCTGGAAAAGGTAAAAGGAAGTTGCAAAGAAATCTGTCAGAAAAATGGGCAGAGAGCTGGGCTTGGCTGCAGTAACTCAGGGCTCAATGGAAGCACTTGTGAAACAATCTGGGACATTCCAAGAGAACAGGGAGGTATTACTGCTGCAAATGGCAGAGACTGTGCAACAAGCTCTTGAAAGAGGAAAATGAGTCCACACTGGAAGAAATGTCACTGCTGATTTACAGGGTTAGGGTGAGAAATGATTTGCCAGTTATGACAGAGGAGGGAGGAGAGAGTAATTTGGGCAGAAAGGTGAGACAGCCTTGGGGGAGAAGATGCAGAGATAGAAAGTCTGGACACTGTGGAAGAGAAGTGAGACAGACAGTAGAGAAGGGTTTGAAGGATACTTGCTTTGGAGAATACAGAAGTCAGCAGAGCATGGGCCTTCATTTATGTAGCACATGCTTGACTTTAATCACAGGCTTACCTGATGGCATTACATCCATGCTACTGAGACAAAAACTAGGCCCCTTGCATGATATAAAAGTGGTGCATTCCATTTTAACCACTCCATGACCAAAAATAAATTGTACAGTCATCCTATTCCAGACTACCAGATTGATGGCTGAATAGTTAGAACTCAGCAAGTTAGGTAATTTTGCACTGAATATAAATGAGAGTTATAAGATAAATGACATTTAGTGACATTAATTAACTGATTAAATTAAACCTGATATTTTAATCAGAATTTGTTTATGCAAAGCTCTGGATAAAAAAGAAATGGAGTTTAACCTAGTTACTTTTAAAATTCCAGTTACCATAACAACTTCTTGTGATATCAATTAAAGGTGGTCTTTTCTTTACATTATTTTTAGAATTTGAGTTACCATAACAACAGAACGCTGCTTCATTTGCAAAGAGTTAAAATACGTTTGAGAAGCAATCAAAATACAAGTGGGATGCCAGGAATTAATATCCTGGAATGGTTGCACAAACAGCATTTTTCAAACACCTCACTTGTGGCACGAGAGCCTGATGGATCTTCTCCAGCATGACAGGCTCAAGATGTTCCTTGGTTGCTCAGATCAGGAAGAGATTATTTATCAATTGGAAAAGAGTGGGGCTGTCAGACACCAGAGGTATTATGAGCTGTCAGATCTGCAAGGAAAAATGATGCAATAGCAAATAAATTCACCTGGCCCTCAAGTGTTTCCGGAGGGCAGGCAGGAGAGTGCCTCTCAGTGAGGCAGTGACCCCTGCCTTCTCCCCAGAGATCCTTGGTGGGAAGAGAAAAATGCTGACAGATCATTTCGAAGACTGTGCTGGGCCCCCTTGGAGGTCATCCTTCTATTCTACCTCTGGCCGTTCTTCTCCTGGGAGGGGTTTTGCCTTATGCAAGAGCAACACCTGTTGACAGAGAGCAGCCTTGGTGTGAACTGCCTACAGAGAGGACTGGATGAAGTTATTCTCTCTGCCCAATCCCACAAGAGCTCCATGAGACTAAAGCGTGGGTAAGATTACAAGTCAGAGGTGTCACAGTAGCCAAGCTGTAGAAAGGGCACCACAAACATGCACACACGTGTTTGTGTATGTTTACCATCAAATTAGCTGAGGGCTTACACTTATAACCCAAGCTTATTTTAACATAACTACTGCTCTGCCTTACCTCCAAAGGAGAGGTAACTAACAGCTACAGACCTCTACAGGGCCTGTACAGATGGAGCTCTTCTCTTCTTGCTGAGCTGGATCTTAGAGATCCCACTTACTTGTGTGTAGAGAAAGGGGAGGCCTTTAAACACTTCAAAGCCCTAGAACCTACAAGGAAAATGCCTTGAAGCAAAACAGCAGCCCATGAAACAATGGAGTAAGGTGCTTATCACAGCCAGGATCCCACCTGCAATCCAGAGCTAAGCTAGAAAAATTAGTAAGGTGGGCATCAGCTCCTGTGCTTGCTGCCCTTCTGGGCATTGCTGTTCATGAGAGGACACTGCAACACAAATGCAGTCCCTCTTATTCAGCTGTGGTTTCCAGTGGATCTATGGGAGATGCTCTCAGCTATTACCAAACTGGAGAAGAAAGTGGGATGTCTGAAAGCACAAACTACTTCCCCCGCCCAACTTGCACACTTCCCCACACACACTTGCACATTGACTGCAGAGGAAAAGGAGACTTATACTGGATTTCTATTGTTGCCTTTTGGCGACAGGGTGAAAAAAACAGCTATAGCCATCTTGCATTGTTCTGCAGTGATCTTTTTTCCAGGCAGAGAATGCAGATGAAGTCCTGAAAGTAGGAGAGGTAACCCTGCATTCCTGGTTTGATTGTGGTCTCCTTACTTAATGAGTTTTTAAGAGGAAGAGGAGGAGGAGTGGGTACACAAGGGAATTTACATGTGCTCTTGTGTCTGAAGCTTATTTAATTAAAAGACAATAAAAATGTCAGCTGCTGCAAGTTGCAATCTGGATCCCCTTCCGCTCCCCTTATCTCCCTTCCTTCTTCTTCCTTCTTTCAAAGCAAATAGATAAGTCATGAGGAGGAGGGGGGTGTCAAAGTACAGGACTGCTGCAAAATGCCAGCTTATGCTGATTTATGTTGGGCTAATGTAAATTGTGAGAGGGCTCAAGGCAGAATCTCTCAACAGTGGCTCCAAAGTCACAGTGTGTTTGTCTCTTGCAGTGGTCCACTAGATATGAATTTGGGGTAGCTTCCTCCCCAGGATGGATGGCTTGAAAACACAGTCTATTCTAGGGGCAGCATAGGAGGAAGTTAAAAGCCCAGCTGCTCATCATGGCTGCTGTGACAGTCCCCTTCCTTGGATCTGCTCGTGGGTGTCTTCTGTGAATGGTCCTTGCCCATTTAGGCTGAAGTGGGCTGGCTGCCTTGGTGAAGGTTTTAACATGGGTTACACTGGCAACAGCTCATTTTCCCGATGCAGACAAAGGTGTGCTCACACAGAAAGCTCATCTGGCTGAGCTTTGTGTGCTTCTCATCAGCAGCAGGGAGAGGGCCATGAAGATGTGGGACTGAGGTGGAGCAAACTTGTTGCAGAGGGACAAGGCAGCATCAACTTGCCCAGCAGGATTGCCTCTAATCTCCTGCAGAAATCTGATTTTATAGAAAGGCAGAGAAAATCTTCATACCCACCTCCCAGTCCTTGAGATCATCTTGTGTTAGACTCATCTGGGCCACACTGAACCTGTGTCTACATGCAATTTTATTACTTGAAGAGAAATTGAAGGAAAGTATCATCTCAGGCATTGCTTACCAACTGGTTATCCTTCCCTCAGTAAGTCTGGGTTCTGGGTGGTTGGTGCTATAAGGGCAGAAGGTGAGAAAGGCTAAGGTGTAAATGAAGTGGCTAACTCGTGTCCTGCAGACATGACTCTTGCAGCAGACTTGGAGTCCCAAAGAGACACTTATAATCCAGAGCCCTTTTGTCTAAATAAACTGTTCCTATTTGAACAGCAGCCATCCTACCTGGTTTGCGTATGCTGAAGCTCGGGATAATGTGTCATGGTTCAGAACTAGCTGGATGGGGAGCCCACCTGCAAGCAGGGCTACCCCCTTATGGACTGAGCATCCAGTCCCTACTGAGTCCTTCCCCAGCCTCTGGGCAGAGTCAGATCATCAGAGATCCCGGTTCCCTGAAGTCAGTGTCAATGACTGGTAAATGTGGCCAAATGACTGTGGTGTGCCAAACACAAAAATAATTGTGCTGTACAGAGAAGAGCTGAAGTACTTGTCACGGCAGTGAGAGCAATAGTCCTCCTAGTGTTACTTTGTATGAATCTGGTCTGTATAGGGTCTTGCAGTGTGCTAGCCTTCATAGCTCCTGAGTACCTTTCCTCTGGCAGCCTCTCATCAGCTCCTAGGAAAGCTAGCTGTATGGAGAGTGGATTGTTTTTCTACTGCAAAAAGAAAAAGCATAAGATTATGGAAATAAATGTATTGACAAGTGAGACGAATGAATGTTCCTCTTGCCTGCACTATCCAGAGGTGTTTGACATACCAAATTATGACATAACTGTAGGAGTAATGGTTGCAGCTGTTGCCTTTGTAAAACGATCTGTAATGCCACATGCTAATAAGTAAGGCAACATGTCTAAGTCATTTTATATGGTGCCAGAAGACTAATCCCATGCCATGCGTGCACAGTGCCAGAAGTGGTCATATCACAGCAGTAGGATCAGTCCTGGAGTAATCACATCCTTAGGAAAAAATCCTCTGTGTAATACAATGAAATCCCACTTAAACAAGTCAGCCTTGTGAATCTATTAGAGCAGCATCCCCAGAGTACTGCTACTGTAGCTTGTTTCTAGCACGAAGTGGAATGCTCGGGTAAAAATGAAGACAGGAGCAGAATATTTACTCAGGTGAAAATAGGCTTCTTTTGGGAATCCTTATGGAGAGAGAGACAGAAGAGCTGCAGTTGCCATATGGAAGATATCAAAACCTAAAACCCGTTGTATGCAACCAACCTGTCAGACTGGTTCCACACACCTAATCCATACAGAACTCCACTTGTCTTCTGGAGGAAACTTCTTTGAGCTAAGATGGGGGATCATCCCCCTGATCTAAAGAAGTTCAAGCCCTTGCTGCATTTTACAATTCGTACATTCATCCTGAATAGGAACAGGATGTCACAGAGTCCCAAGGCAGCTTTGTAAATCCCATCATTTAGACCCACAAAATCTGGATTATTTTTTCTCCTATTAGCTCTAAATACCACCTTTGAAAAAAATGCTTTTGACAACTGGCTTCTAAGTACCAACACACACATATAAGTCTAGGAAATACATGAAAACTGCCTTGTTACTGGATAATGAAATCAGCTTCACTAATTCAGCTGTGCAACACAGGCAGATGTGATTTCCCTAATACCTGGGGCTTAATAATTGCAGTATGTTAGGGCACATTTAAGCTTCCAAATCACAGTAGGTTTTTGTATATCCATGCAGAACTTCATCCAAGTGTATCTATTCCTTGCTTTTCTTTCACAGAATGGTATTTATTGTATCTATTTGCTGTCACAAAGCATAGGAGGAAGTTAAAAAAATAAATAACTGGACATATTGGTCAGACATCCTCAGGGTCTTTTAAACAGCTGCTGAGCTTTCCATTCTCAAGAAGAGGGGGATTTAAATAGACTGAAGCCAGACTATTCATGGGACTCCTCTGCTTTCCTCAGCAGGGGGAAAACTTGACCTTGAATAGTTTCCTAGGCACAAACAAGCATGCATCCACACCGGTACTTGGAAGCTCATCCTCCTGCTGCCAGCCTATTGCTTCCCAGTTGGTGGTTTGCAGTTCAGCCTTGGGGCAGTAGCAATGGAAGAGGGTACTGCCATCAGAGGAATGCTGTACTCTTCTCCCATTCCTTTCCAGTTGCAGACTGGCCAATGAATTATGTGCTGTCGTGGAGGATACACAGTTAGGGACTTTCAAAGTATCCTGAACTCAGCACTTGCAGTGATGGGCCTATCTTTTGCTTCCCTTCACTCTGATGCTCTTATGTCCTATGTGTCTTATGTTGATCACCATATAAGCCATGCAGATCTGGAGAGGTCTTTGAGGCAAGAACCTTGGTAGGTCTAGACATTTTTATGCCTTGAGAAGTACAACCTGTCGTCTGTCTGCAGGGATTTCGTGGCAAATTCATCCCAGCTCAGTGAGTAGTTAAAGGGCAAACACAATTTCTCTCTTTTTTCTCCCCGGTGTATTTACTGATCTCAAGAAGCTGCCATCCTGTCCAAGTGGGGTGCACAGAGTATGAAGGCAGGTGAGGCAGATTTCCAAGGAAAACAGCATGCTAGGCAAATGCATTCCCACATGCTGTTTCCAGACAGGTTTTGGTAACATTATAAATTAACAGGTGATTTAGGACAAAAGACTTAGAAAAGATTCCCTGTGTGGGCAGAGATGACACATTTACCTAGTGAGTTGCACAAATTCTTTTTTGCCCAAGTAGCTCCTGAATCATCTATACAGCTCTGTATACAGTATGGTGGAGATTTGAAGCCTCTTGGTAGCCCTACTGGAGAGGTAACACTACTGTTCCAGAAATTCCCCTAAACAGATGGCCTCTGCAGACCAGAAGTCCCACAGATGCATTGGAGGGATGTTAATCAGTTTTGCATGCAGTAAATAAGAATGTATTCAGGATGGAACATTTTGAGGCTTAGTCACTGAAAACAGCTTGAAGTTATTTATTGGAGGAGATTTTTGTTTGGGGGCCAGGACAATGGCTGAGAAAAATCAGATCATTTTCAAACGTGAATAAATCTACCCATACGGATTTTCTTTCTTCCTATCCCTCTTTCCCTCATTACTCATTTTTCTGTCACTTTGTCTGTTGTCTTGATTTACTATAGCTTTTCCCAAAGCAAATTTTCTAAGAGAATGTCATCTAATTAATTATTGTTTCAACATCATTTTTATCCCAGACCTTTGACCTCTTGGCATCTCTGCAAAGCATTCTGAGACATTTCATATTTGCTTAATAAATATTTCTCTTAAACAATAAATTAAGAAACAAGACAAAAAATGCATTCTTATCCTTCATTGTTATCCTTTTCAAAAAAAGAAAGAAGACAATAGAGGCAAGTTAGAATAAAACCACAGGCCAAAATCACTAGATACAGATCAACGCCATTAGGTCCCAGGAAAAAATGGCAGGCTCTGTACCTATTATAGGGTAGAAAGGAACATGTCCAATTACATTATTTTACTATTTTTTTCTAATTAACTTTATTTTATTGACTTCTGTTCCTGGATTCCCTATGTCAGTGTGCATGCTCTCTCTGGAGTGGCATCATTTACCTTTACTCTGGTGAGGAGGGGATTATTCCTTGCCGAGGCTGCTGTGCCAGTGCAGCACTGCAAATTATGGTAACAGCCATTCATGTAACTCCCATACATGGTGCTTTGAAGGCTTAATCAGCATTCCTCTGCCTGCTTGCCTCTTTGCCTGCCTTCAAGTCCTGGCCACAGAGTGCAAACTCCCATCACAGAGCTCTTCTCTTGCAGGACGTGGAGGGAAATCGGCTCTGCAGTCACAGCAGTATCAGCGCTGGACAGAGGGGAGAATACAGCTACAGGCCTCCTCGAGGTTTCAGGGCTATATTTTGGTGACTGAGATGAATTGATGGCTTAGTGTCCTTGACCCAGTTTGATGAGAGAGGAGACACATCTCAAAAGACTCCAGTGATCTGGATAAGGCACTGTATGCTAGGGAGTAGGAGGCATTAAATCAGGACATCGATGTCTGAAGGCAGCCCTGAAGGCAAAGTCCCAGTCTATTTGTGAAGCCAAATGTACTGCCTTGGCTACATTTTACACGGATTAAGGGTTTGGTGCCACTCCAGCTCTCCTCCAGCCACGTGTCCCATACCCACCCTCATACCACCAAGCAGGTGTCTGGCGTTGTTCTTTCAGACTGTCCCAGATCAGTCTGATCATTTCTTCAGAGAGAGTTTTTAACCAGAGTAATTAATCTGACTAGATTAATCAAATTGACTTGATCTGATTTCAGAAGTTCCTCACCAGTCTGCTGAGCTTGCGACTGTCAGCCTTCCCTTATTGCCATTGGTCCTGGGCTCCTGTGCCATTGAAGTGGATCCAGCACTGCTCTGGCAAGCTGCAGATATCTTTTGCCTTTATTTCTTTTCTGAAAACTGTGGGGAGGGGGAAAGCATGAGAAGACAAAGCAAGGTTTCACAAGCTGTGGTCACAGTGGTCAGGTGGTATGCAGAGAACAGTCCCTCAGCCAAAACACAGGGCCCTGAGCCAAGCTTTCTGGATCCTTTTTGTCAGTTCTCCTACACATTTCCTGGAGGATTTTGAAGGAATCATTTAAGCTAAATTGGGCATTTGAATCTAAAAATGCAACAAAAGTGGCTTGATTTTCAGAGGTGCTGAAAGCTTACAGCTTCTGTTCAAAAAAAAGAAAGGCTGTGAGTGCCTGCCCTTAGAGTCCTGGTTTCCTCATATGATCTTCATCTTTCTTTGCCTTTGCTTTCCACATCTGTAGACTAAGGAGAGCAATAGCTAAATTGAAGGGCTCAGAGAGAGTTAATTCAGTAATGTTTGCAAAGATTGCTGAGATCTCAGATGGAAGGCACTATATAAATGCAAAGTATTATTTTATGAAGATCAGTTAGTAGCACTTCATCATTTCAAATGGCACCAATTATACACAATGTACATTGATATATACACTCTATTTTCATAAAATGCTGCTGTATTTGATTCGAATTTATTTGCAGTCTGATAACTATACAGATATTAATAATGCCACGAAGAAGAGAGTTTTGCATAGTCTTTCATTCCTAACATTTTTTTCCAAGTGTTATTTTGTGTACACGGAATGTCAGATATACCAGTCTGTGCACTGGCCTGTGCTGGTGCTTGTGCTGCGCTGGTGACACAAAGCAGCCATAAACTCTTGTATCTTTGTGTCACAAAAGTAGGAGTGTAAAAGCCAAAATGTGTCTGCCAGTGGAGCTGGCTCTGGACAGGTTCAGTCTGTGTATGATAATAGGTGGGATCTTCTCATGTCCTTTTAAATAGACTGATTCTTCCTTGAAGAAATAACTAAAGCTTTCTGTAAAAAAAAAGCCTCAATGGATACTTCAAGATCATGCATAAAATCTCCTGTCCATTTTCAGAATACAACAGCATAATTTATGCAGGTTCAATAAAAGTATATAGGGATGTCCCTCCTTTCCCCAGCACAAAAAATAAACACTGTTCCCGTAGCTTTGCCAGTCCTTTCTTTTTCAGACTATACATACAGCATCACTAAAAAAAGCTCTCAAATCATACAGCTAAACTCAGAAGCAGTGTGCAATTTTGTGCGTCCAACATTCATTTCTCTGACAAAACACTGGAAGACAAACCAGGAGTTTTCTTTCATCCCCTCACCTCCGTCTCTGTGAATTGCATCTGTATTCCCCCATTGTATTCTCAGCCTTTGCAATTGTTTTAGAAGACCTGTGATATTTGTTTCCCTTTCTTTCTGTCCTACAGTTGGCACACTGCAGAGAAAAAAACCATCAGGCATCATAGTTGTTGAACAGCTTGAGTGCTTGAGCCGGTGTGTCCCAGTGACTTCTGAATGGACACAGGTAGGCCTCATCAATCTGCATTTAACCATGTAGAAACACCTGTTTTGGTCTCTCCTGTGCTCACAACCTTAATACATGCAGACAGAGGTGAGCCAACGCTGCACACCACATCCCAGAATTTTCCTATAGTCAGGAACCACTAAACCTAACCCCCTGTCCTTAAAGAGCAGTGATGTGCTCAGAATGGGGTCCAACGAAGGGAGTAAGTCCTGCTACTCCTTCTTGTAGCTCTGGACAATTTGCCATCCTAGCAATAACTGCTGGCCAGCTTCTTCCTGGGCTTCACCCAGGGCTTCAGGTGACCCAGCACATTGTGGCCTCCCCACAGGTGGGAGCTGCCCCAGAGCTCCCTGGAAACAACATTTAGCTGCAGAACCCCAGTGCAGCCCCTCTGCCTGCTGGGTGCAGACAGCGCTGTGCACCAGGGCCCTGGACAGCAGCCGTGCTGGGGGAGGGAGCTGAGGTGCCTGCGGAGGGCTCCAGCGTCCTGTGAAGTCACACACAGGTTTTGCCACTAGGCACCAGCCCTTGCTAGTGAAGGAGGCAGTGAGAAGATGGTGTTCATATGACTGCTGGAAGTCTTTGACTCTATGTTCTTAAAGATACAGACAGCAAACACAGAGGGCACTGGCACCCTGCTGGCTTGAATTTGCAGTTCACTTGAGCTCAGTTTCAAAGAAGCCTTTCATTTGAGTACATAACGTATCAACTTCCCCAGTACCTCACATGCAACTTAAGAAAAAACATTCACAGTTCTGTAACCTCTCACAGTTGTTCAGAGAGTCCTAGGCTTCAGAAAATATCTAGGAATACTCAAAGAAATTATATTTTCAAATGAATGTATTTTCATCAGGTTCTCTCTGCATCTAAAAGCTGAGCTGTTTGTGAGTCTGATCTATTTTGAGGACAGCTGCATCATTTAAGTTAGTGATGGAAGTATCTGTAAGATAAAGGTTTCGGTTTTCCCATTTTTTTCTCAGCCATATTTCACTCCCTCACTTTGAGTCCATGCCAGCACAGTGGGTTTAAATATTTGATGGCAAGAAAATTGTTTTATTTAGCTTATAGTTGAGCATAAGACTTTTCTAGCAACAGAGCTGCAAAAATCATCTTAGCACAAGATCTAGAGGAGATTTTATGTGCAATCGCACAACATGACAAAAGGTTCAGCTTGTAGAAGTGAAGGCTGGCTATTGACACAGTGGCAGGGAAGTGAAGTTCAAGGCATAAACCAAGAACACGCTGCAGTGTGGCAGACACAGGCTGTGCATGAGAAATGAGTGGGCTTCGTGTTGAAATGGACACCTCTGAAAACCTGCTGAATTTGTGATTTCACATCTAGGACTAAACCTGCCATATTTCTAGGAATGACACAGGGTGCTCACAGCTTCTTCAAAGGGGGACGGCCTCACTTGCTTCAGACTGAAATGCTGGGAGTACCCCTGGCCCTCAGGTGCCGAGGAAAAATGGTGTGGTTTTCCAAAAGTCTGGGTGGCCTCAGTGGTATTTGCAGCATCTTTGTGTTCTTTGCCATGGAAAAAAGAGGACCCAGCTGAGGTGTGAAATCATTTCACTGTTCATGTGCACAGATATCTTTTTATGCCAGATTTTATTTTGTATTTTATTTTATTATAGTTGTACTGCATTTTTAAATGCTACAATCCAACATTTTCTATACAAAAGTGTTTCAGAATGAGGAGGCAACAGTGTGCAAAGTTCATTTTTCAGCCCTTCCCCTCTGCTGACCTAAGATATAACTCAGGGATAGATAACAGAAGAATAACCTTAGCTTAAATTTTAGTGGGTACACCTTCACATGGAAAAATTTGCCAAGCTGAACACTTCCTTCCCTAAGAGAGATACAATGTATGAAACTGGGATGTTATAACACTCAAAATAATGGAATTAAAATGTGTGTTACTGTGTTTGTTTATTACACACTTTGATCAAGCCACTCTTACTATTTTTCTTCCAATCTTTTAATGAAGCTACTGTGTGTAGAGATTTAGCAGGAGGTACCTGATGCGTTTCAAAATAGAGATCTTTTGGTCGGGCAGAGCTCAAAACCAGAGGCCTTTCACACTGAGTTAAGGCAATAATTCCCAATGGGAAGCACAAGAGCAAGAATTCATAATTTTTTTTTTCTACCTGGCATTGGCTGTAAAAGGATGCAGCCATGCTGGTCAGCTGCAAACAGCTGTGACTGTGCAAGATGTAAGTACATTCCAGCTGCTTGTTACTGCCCTTCATCTGGAGGTCAGTAAGCAGGGAGCAGAGAACTGGAGCCTGTGCAGAGGGATGTCATCTCCTGTTCCATTTCCATATTTAAGCTGTTAACAATCAGTGTGTTCAGTGTGTCTAAATTCTACCCCTGCAGCTGTAATTCTGGCAGCACAGTTATAGTAATTCTTTGGTGAGTATGCAAAATTAGGAAAAACACGACAGGCTTGAGGTAAAGAAAACCCTGCTTTGTATCTGCAAAATTGGGTGTGGAACTCAGAATGGGATGTGGGCAACCTGGGTTGCCAGGATCAGTGCTGTGGCCTTGTACAGCAAGGTTTGGTACTTCAACAGATGTGTGCAGCATCTTTAGCAGCCGTGGAATTGACCTCACCAGAAATTTTCACCTCTGTTCCGGTGAAAGCTTGGCCTCCCAGGCGTAACTACTGAGTGAACAAGAATCAGAGGCAATGATTCCCATATTTCTTTAAAGGAACTATAAGACTTAGAAGTGTAATTAATCATGGCAAGACCCAGATCAGAATTAGAATGCACATGGCCCATTTTTCAGGCTATTAATGCTTTTCTTTTTTAATTGAACTTACTGCAGTTTCAGCTCATTTGAATAAAGCTTCAGATGTATTTGGATTTATTCTAGTTTGAATGATGCCATATGATATTCCTGGGATTCAGTGAGGACTTTGGGATTCTCATAGGTATTTTAAGCTGAATTTTAATGGGAAAGGTTACATGGATTGTCACACAAATGGAAATTGCCATGGCTACCAATAATGCTAATCCAATGCCATGACTGACTAATCCTGACCACATTGTGCTCAATAAAGAACTAAGCAAAGATTTCTGCAGGTTGGTTGGTTTTCTAGCAATACCAGCAGCTATCTAACCCAATACAGCTTGAGGAATTTGCATGGATAATGGGCATGGATTGAACAGCATCCCAGAAAGCTACTTTTATAAATAATGCCTTTTGAAGATCACTAACAGAGTGCAATATAGGGCTAGCTCATCTGAGCTCTGGGACGAAATGAAGATCTTATACTTCCCTCTTTCATAGCACAGGGACAAGATCAACATACCAATTATTGCAAGAGATCAACTCTCAAGTTAATGAAATTAAACAAGTCCCTGGAGCCAGCTGATTTTGCTGCTTCATTAGTGGACCTTTTGTTCAGACCATTATCCCATAGCTCCATAAGAGCCTGAACTCAGGAGCTTGCAGCCAAGGAGCCATTTTGGCACAGAGATTTTGGAGTAGGTGCAGGTCAGGTCTGAAATGCAAGCACCTGAAAGGCTTTGCAGCTGCTCCGCCAGGTTACCTGGCTAGATCCTGTACAGTGCTCTGAGTGTGCAAGTGCAGAGAAGAAAATGATGAGCAGGGTAGGGAATTCAGCAGGAAGGAGTGAAACCACTGCTCTGTGGCAGCCAAGCAGCTTGTCCTTAGCAGCAGGAGCAAGGCCAAAGCTGGGTCTACATGGCTCGGAAGTTCATTTGCATTCTGCCAATACACTTCAAAGCTGTTGTGTCTTCAGGGAGAAAGTCCCTGCAACTGTATTCCCTTGGATTCCAGGTTGTGAAAGAAGGCCAAAACAAGCCCTACACGCTCCCAGAGTCCCTCAAGGATCTCAGGAAGGCTCTTGCAAAAACATCTGACTGGTTGCCTTAGCCCTTCACATAGGGATTAGTTTCACAAGGACCTTGAGACTTCTTTCATTTCAGCTCCTGGAGTTATGCCTACTGCTGAGTGTTGGCTCTGCTCAGAGATGGCTTCTGCTCTCCCTGCAGTCTCTGAATTCGTGCAATTTTCGTTTCCACCTTTCACTTTAAAACACAGTACTACTGTGTAGACTGCAAATCATAGAATAGAATCATAGAATCATTCCAGGAGAGTTGCACTGTATTCAGGGGCTCCCCAAATTCTGGCAAGATTTGAAAGGAAAATGAAATCCATAGGTTTTCCTCCCATTTCTTGCTCCTAGCGCAGCCTTTCATCTGCTCTTTTCCTCCTTAACCCCAAGGCTAATACCCTTACGCTGAGAGTGCCCAAGTGTCTCTGTAAGACACACACGCACACTTTAACTCACCTAAAGTGTGGGGATCCCCATATGCTGATGGCTGACTCCTTATCAGCTACTCTCTGAGCTACTGAAATAACACTCAAGAGGTAAGTGCTGAGCACCTGTCCAGGTGTGGAGATGACACAGGCTGCCTCGCAGTTCAACACGTTTCTCAATGGCACTTTCATTCCTCTATATCCTTGTTTTGCTAGCCTGAGGAGAGCCATCTCTGTGTTCAAGTCCTGTCAGAAAAGATGAGCTACACTGCTGATTATTTGCTGCTGGGAAAGTCATTCTAGTGAACTGTAAGAGAAATCATCTGCCCAGGAGTGCTGTCAACTGCAGAAACACACAGATCTAAAACAAAGACACACACAAACAACTTGACCAAACCTGCTGGTTTAGGATTATAGGTGATTTCAAAGGGGCGTAGGGGTGAAGATTGCAGTACTCATGGACAACAAATTGGAACTGGGTGCCTAATTATATTATTTTTTATAAAAATCTCAGCCAGCATCTGTAATTCTGTACTTCGTTGTAATTTTGCCACCAATATCCTTCTCTTTTGATGCATAAAATACTTGAATATAACTGTCAAGACTATTTCTCTTACCTACCTCCTGTGCAACTCCCTGGAATTCAATCCATCCCCAGGCCAGGCTGTGTAAGAGATGGAGTAAACTGTCAAAGAAGACCTCTCTGTTCACGCATCTGGATTTCAGTCAGTCTAATACGCAAGCCTGTTTGATGGAGATGTGACATTCGGTCATGCCTGTGAAATGCCACTTGTTGTGGAGCAATAATTGGCTCATTGAAAAGGGACTTGGATGACACTTTAATCAGGTGGCAGAAGGGTTTGCCCAATGCTGTTGAATAGTGTTCTCAGTTCAGAACAGGAACTGTATCATCTGTTCTGAGCATGAGATGCAAGAGCTCCTTTAAAGCCAGGGAGGGAAAGCAAGGGGAGGATATGAAATGACATAGTAAGAAAATAGTAAACCCACGAGGCCAGAACAGATGGAGATTCATCCTGAAATGTGAACAGTTTGTGGAGAGAGATAGCCAGCCACAGCCTGCAGGTGATACCTAGGCTTCCCAGGTATCACTGTGAAGCACTAATAGTTTAGGAAGTCCCACTTTAAAGTAGTTGTCCTCCCTTTTTGCAATGATTCTCTGCAGACATTGGAGTTAATGTGGACTTGATTTTGATATCTGTTTGAATTTTTTGTATGCCATTCCTGAGACTATGGCTCAGACTTGGTTTCCAAAGTGAGACCCTGATTTTTCTGAGTGTTCATCTCCTCTGAAAATCAGGTCCATCTTGTGTGAGCAGGTGGTTCCTTTTATTTGTCGCAAAACTAAAAAGAAGTTTTGATGGAAAACAAGTTTTATATCTTCTCTTTCATACAGACAACATGCAGAACTGCCCTTGGGGCTTTGAATATATTTACATCCTTTCACAATTAACCCTAATGGGACATATGTGGCATTTTTTTCTTCTCTGAGCAGATACACTCAAAGCTGCAAAACATCCAGTGTTTAAATAGATCTCATTATATCAGCTACACCAAATCTCTCCTCTTTATATACAGAGGATTAGACTTCTTTTCACTGTCATGCAACATTAAAATAGGAAGGCATACACAAGACTGACATGGATTTGACAAAAAATTAATGATTTGTACATCACTTTAATGCTTTAAATCTGCAATTCATATATGCTAATTAGGTCATAATGGGGCTGTTTGAGAACAGAACTGTCATCATGCTGCTCTGGCGGCTTCTGGGAGCAGAGATACAGCCCTGCCCTCCCTTGGTTGGCTCCTGGAGTCTGTGCTGTAACCTGGCAGATCTATGACACCATTTTTTTCTTACACAATTGTTTCCTGGATGTGGTGCTTTAATCTATCAGAGTTATGATGGCATATCTCAAATAGCGAGCTCCTGGATCCTGCAATACATCCTGGTGGAAACAGCATCCAGGCACTATATCTCAGTGATTGATTCCCTGATTTTAAACTGTCACAATCTATCTCACAGGGCAGCTGTCACCTTCCCAGATGCGTGAAGTTGTATTTATGCAGTGTGCTATGAAAAAAAAAATATATATGATGATTTTGTTTACAGATAAGTAAGGTTGTAAAACTTAGAAAAACAAAAGGGAATTCAAAACCATGTCTATATTTTATTTTTCATCTAAAAAGCCTGGCATATCTCTCTATTGCAGGAGAACAAAACTGCTCCCTTGTACAGTTAGATCTCTTTAGTCTTGCACCGGTGGTGCAAAGACAAAAGCTGTCACAACAGAGGGAGAGAAATCCAGAAAGCCCCTTCACAAACGGGACAACGGGAAGCAGCAGAACTTGCAGAATGATAATGTTGCAGAGCATCGGGCTGTGTGATAACGTGATCTGCTGTATTTGCTGACAGCTGCTCTTTACAGGTTCTACCAAAGCTGCTTTACAGTTGGAACAAGGGTACTTTGTATAGAGATTCCACAAAGCATGCAGTAAAAGAGGAGAAAGTTATGCCTTGTGAGAGTTTCTTCAGGAGAGTGTTATAAGTGTCACAGGGCTGATTCAGGCTACCTGAGGATAGCTTGATCTTTCAGTCAGCTCCAGATCATAAAGGAGTATTTTCAGGAGGCACAACACATTCTTTATCCCAGAATACTGGAAGAAAAGCTAAGTATAGATGAATGCTGAGAGATTATGGTTCTGCAAGGAATGATGTATTTAAAATATTTGGTAAGCAACAGCTCTACACAGCAGCTGGGTTCTTCTGCCTGTGGGATCCCTCTACTTGACTTCTTCTTTGACACATTGTCTTCAGTCTTGTTCTCTTTCTTGTTTCTTCTCTGTCTATACACACACACACACAGACATCCATTCACTCATTTGTAGTCAGAACTGGACTGGTGGTGAGTGTACGCCTTCTACTGCCAATGAAACCCATCCCAGCAGGATATCAACCAGTCAAAGTCAGGTCCTTCCTTGGCCTATGCATCTCCATTGTACCTTGTAAATGTGGGGTGCTTTCATCACATTAGCAGTAATATCGCTGTTACTCATCCACTTGTTAACATTCGTTTTCAAGACATAAAAGGCCATTTCCTTGCACTTCACATGGTCATATATGGAAGCAGCAGCCTTCTTACAGCATGGCTGTTTTGTTGTAGAAAAGCACATTCAAAGCATATCTTCAAGACGAAGCAGCCCCATTCATAATCTCACTTTCCATGTACAGTCAACAGCCTAAATGAAAATATAGAAGGTCTGCTAGGTGGCATGTCTTGCCTGCTTTGTGGACAGAGTGCCAGGGTACGTGCTGGGTGATATCAGAAGTGGTTATGTGACAAATATGGCAGTAGTGGCCCATTTTGACCACTCTGCAATACTTCTGTGCAAAGTGCTAATGTAGACCGTATGGACTACAGAATAGCTGTAGGTTTTGTACTGTGCTCAGAGTCCCAACAGAGATTAAAGCTCTCCTGTGGTTGGTACTGCATACTCATCGTAAGAGATGATCCCCTTCCCAAAGCTTGCAGTCAAACAGACAAGACAGATGAAAGACGGGAAGTAGAAGAAGCACACAGAAGCGAAGTGATTTGCCTGAGGTCACACAGCAGGTCAGTGACGGAGCCAAGAATAAGAAGCCTTGCTACTTCTTGCCAGCATGATGTCCATTGCCTAAAGCTATGTACAGAATTACTCTGAGGCTGAAATGCTCAGTCTTCTGGAGGGCTGCTGCCAGCAGCAGAGTGCAGCTGTGCCGTGGAACGATGGCTATTACTTCCTGCAAGGGAGCACTGTGCATGGTCTTGGCAGGGCTTGAGCACAGGGCACTGCAGTGAGAGTTTGTGCAGCTGCCCTGGCACTGGCTCTTCACTGATCTGGCAGCCCTGAGGGGTAGGCACATCCTGATGCAGGACAGGGGCTGTGTGCACAAGTAAAGTTCTTCAAGTCATCACTACTAGCTAGTATTTGCCAACAGTGAAATGTGATGAGCTTTCTCCTTCCCCCTCATCTAGGCTAGCTGTGTTTTACTGATTGGCTGAAAGTCTTGTGTTGTTCTTATTCATTGCATCTTATTCATGATGCAAGGGGTATCTTCCCTTTGCATAGGGACTCCAAAGACCACATGGGAACTTGAAATATGTTTGCTTAAGGCCATCTTTTAAGAGTTTACAGTAAAGTTGCCCTGCCACTGCTAATCCAGGTCAGAACTGGCTTCCATATTGGAGTAAAATAAATAGAGACAAATAGCTCTGGCTTCGTAAGTATAATTCACCACAACACTAGGCAGGACAGGGACAACCTTGCTAATGACTTCTCCAGCTTTTGCTGACTTTTCTGAATAAAGTCTCCCCCTGACAGGACAAGCAGCTGGAGCCATGTCAAAGGAAGCAACAGGGAATTCAAACAGAAAGCATTTGTCATAAGCATAGTTCAGATTTCCTTTGACTGGTATGCTGAGGTTTCATGCATATTGTAATTGATTTAAGCTCTGGACCTTTTGTCCTTGCTTAGAAGTTGCATGCCATGTGGTGCAGCAGACCAGTGCAGGAGTACGTAATGACTGCATGGAATGTACGGGGTTGCTGCAAAATGAGAGCAGGTAACAACACTAAGGTGTGACACTCTGAATCTGGTTATAGTCCTAATCTGAGAAAACAGCCTAAGTGCAATCTTTAGTGTGTGTTTTGTTTGCTTTAGTAGAAATTGACTCCTGATTCTCTGGATGCAGCAAATTTGCGAGCAAGCACATTAATGCCAGATTGATTTTTCCAGCAGTCCTTGTGCCACTCATCATTTCACATGTAAACATACCGAGAAATAAAATCCTCACCCTTCCAGTGAAATACAGCAGCTCTTTCTACAGGGACTTGTGGTGTTTGGTGATGTTCACCATACAGGACAGGAAATCCATTGCTAAAGAGGCAGGGTGTGCAAATAATGGCCCAGTTTCAGTCCAGTTGTCCTGAGCATCATCACTTATGTCCTAAGAGTCACCAGTGTCATATTCCTTGTGGCAAAAGCTGAACTCACCTTTTCCCAAAATGACCCTGGTGCTTGGTATCCAACTGAAGACACCTTGGGTCTTAGTCCCACGGATGTCAAACACCCACATCCTCAGCAGCTGTCCCTCAGCAAACACCACTGCATGTCAAGAGTGGCTGCCCAGCACCTGAGACACCCACACTGAGTGGCACTTCATCTGAGCTCCTGAACGTTCTGTGCACCCAATTCCAGCTTTTTTAGAAATGCCTTCCCCTGCTCAAAGAAGCCGAAGGCCTTTTAAAATATGTCTGACACTGCTTTCTGCTTCAATTTAGCTGCCTCTCATTTCTACACCTCTGTCAAGCAGCCTCCTCCATATGCATGTTGTCTGTCATCTTACTCAGAAAAAGTAACTATAAAGCATAATTAGTATTAATGATGTGAGAGATTGAGTTTCTTATTTGTATTAATTGCTGCTTAATGCTTTAAATGTCTCTAGCACTTAGAAGGATTTTAAATTAGAAATATTCCTTTCTGTAGTGTATTCTCAGAGGGGGGCTCTTACTGACTGGCACTGACTAACCCAGAGTGTGCCATGAGGTTGTTTATATGTTCAGGTCTGTTACCACTAAACAAGGAAAACACTAATGGAGCTTGCTTAAGGGGGAAGAATTATTTCACAGCTAGTGCTGCACTGAGCTGCGTGTTTGGATTTTAAATAGAAAACATTGCTGTGGAGCTGGAGGGGCCTTGTGTGAGCTCCCATTGCTAGTCCTACAGGTGGAGGAGGAACTCAGCTTTTGTAGCATCTTTGTGTGGGGGTATGGAAGTCAGTGCCCTTTTCTCTGTAAAAGGAACCTCCGTAAACCAATCTCTAGGGCTACCGGGGAGCAACACTTGGCTCTGCTTTAACAGCTGGAGGATGAGACAGCTTTCCTATATGGAGTGTTGATTGTACTGTTTAAGCATTTAAGTTGGTTCTGTTTGTCCATGTATCACCTTCAAAACCAGCGTCCCCCAGATTCTCAGTCCAGTCCTGTGAACAGCAACGATTTCTAAGAAGTCCAGCCAGTGACTTCTTTGGGAAACAGAAACAGTCTCAGAGACCAGCAAAAATGTTCTTGCTCTCAAAACCTGGTCCATACTTATGAATTAGATATAGAATAAGGATTCTGGCTGGGTGAGTATATGGGTGTATTGATGTACCTGATACACAGGAACATTTCCCTAAGGAGAAAGGAGAATATACTGCCCACAAAAGGTACCTCTCAATTATATGAATTTATCCATAGAAGAGGTTTTATTGACGTAACTCTTTCACAAAGAGCAACCGGTGTGAAAGCTCTTGGAATGGCTGGGCCAGCACCTGGAAACAGCAGTTCCATCTTCTGTGTGGGGATCTGATGGCATTGCTTTGCTACTGCTGCTTTGCAGTTTAATTCAGTTTCTGCATTCTGCTACCAGTGTGCAAGCTGTGACTGGAAGAAGTAAATGCTGTGACTTATGCTGGTCAGATGGGCTGGTTTAAGAGATTCTTATCCTTCCAGTTCTCTCTTGGCAGTTCACAACAGGATAGGCAGGAGGGAATATGTGCTGTCAGATCACCTGGGTCAGGACCGTGTGACACTGCTGGACCAAGAAATGAAATGGTAAGGCAGAGGCTGGTGCTTCCTTCCACACGTTGCAGAACTTCTTGTCAGAGCCCTGCATCCTGACTGGAAAACGGATTTCAACAGAGGTCAGGAAAAGAAGTTTAAAGATTCCATCCCTTGAGCATTGTCTCCTAGAGTGAGACTGCATTTGCTAAATGTACCCCAGAGGGATGGTGGTAGCCTGAAGGAAGGAGCAATCTCTCACTTTTTGCCCTCAGCTGGGGTGGGAGGCTTTCATGGGTGTGGAAGCAGTTGCAGGCAGCCATTATCCTCATAATGGCTTCATATGTTATGCACATGAAAGGAGCCGTGGCTTGCTGGGACGGACCTTCCCCAGGTTTGTATGTGTGTCTCTCTGCAAGTGAGTGCTTCCCAACCAGGGGAGAGGACTGTGTTATTGCACACTAAGGTTGCTGTCGTGGAGCTGCTCTCATGCACCTCTGTAGTAACTCTGAGGGGAGGAGTGCAAGGAATGAGTTTCACTGCCAGGATGCAGAGTGTAATGAAGGTGGGCATCACACACCTGCCTGGGTGGGTGTCCTAAACAGTGTGCTCTCATTGGCAATGAGTGGACTTAAGAACTTTCATATGACAGATTCTGCCTTAAACCAGAGGCCACAGTGGCTGGCAGCGGGCTGCCCAAGGTGGTTGAATGTTAAGCAGTGCTCAGGTCAGCTGTGCTCCCCAGTCCCTACTCTGTGGCCTCAGAGATGCAGTGTGGCCCTTTCCTTCTTGCTGTTGTGATTCTCACAAGGATTAAAATGACACATTTTACAATCCATTTAACTTTTTACTTCACAGAATGTTTTAAAATGGTAAGTTTTTGTCAAGCTCACAGATTCTAAGTTCAATAAATAAATCTTCCTGTTTTTGAAAGGTTGTTGATCTCTGTAAATGTGACAAATGGGCCAGAAACCACAGGCATTTCAGAGGCATCTCAGATCCATAGTATGCATGATACTTAACTACAGGAGCAGCACACTGTATGCAGACACTTTATGACAGAGCTAAGATCCCAAAGTTCCTTATATTTGGTTGTGTCTGGTCTTTCTCACAGCCCCGGGACAGCGGCTGTCCCCTGCCTCCTTCATGAGGATCAACACTAAACTCTGCACCAGAAATGATGCAGCCCTGCTCCTCTGTGTGGCCAGAGTGCTTCAGCCTCCCTGGGAGGGCTCTTGCCTGCATGTAGCAGTCTGTGGCCCTGGGGGTGTGTAGCACAGCCTTCCACAGAGCAGGAATGTTCCTGCACTCAGGTTGAGTTTCTCAAAATGATGCACTGGTCCATAGGCCCTCAACAGTCTGCCTGGATTAAAGTGCCCTTTAGCAACCACAGAATTATTTGGTACTTGGGTTGTTTGGGGTCCTTAGTCACATGCTTGTCTTACCACTTCACAGCTGGGGTGAAACACACATTTGTGATGAAAATGGGCGTACAAAGGGACACTTCAGTAGTGTGTCTTGAGCTATTATGTTGACTGTCGTCTGAGCTCTGTTCTCCTCAGAACAACAGAGGAATGATATAATTTCCAGTGACAACTCAGGAATGAAATAATTTCCAGTGTGCCTTTAAAAGGTCCTGGATATCACACAAACAGTCTGATATGAATTGTTTCAACTAGGAACTACTAGACAATACTGGAGAGTCACTCCACAATGCCCCAGTCCAGGCTTTGGTTATGCAGTGTTGCCATCAGCAGTGTAAAGAAAGCAGGAAATTGTACACCTGGCACTGGAAAAAAAAGAAAGAAGTTGGATGATAATTTTCAGGCCACTTAACAACAGATTTGTGACCTATTTTTTTCTTTTTTTTTTCAAACAATGGCTGGTAGATGGGGTTTGTGTTTCTTTTTCATTACATCTACCTAGGAGTTACTTTCTTTTCATAGAACATGTGTATGTGCAGGAATGTTTTATAGAAACAGCAAGTAAGGATTTTCATAGGCTCATTTTTTTAGTCCTTCCCTTTGCATGGCAGAATTCAAATTCTGCAACTCTCAAAATACAGATGTGCCTATGCAATGTTGACTTCATCAGTATTCTGCATTTTCATTGGTAAGCCCAGTGCAGCTGCGCACAAGTTTAGTGGGGCTATTGCGGAGGAAGAGGAGAGGAAATGCCAGCCAGTCCAAACACAGAATATTGAAAAGGTCAACATAATAGAGCAAGCTGCTATGATTCATAGAGACTTTAAGAGTCTAATATTTCATCTCATGACAAAGATTGTAATGAGAACTGAAAATGGCACAACATTAATTCATCTTTGTGACAAACACTATAATGAGAATGGAAGTGTACAAGCTTCAAATATTCGTGTTACTGATCTGTGGTTCTTGTTCTGTAACAGGACACAAACCCCAACTGCTCACTTAGAAATAGAAATCTAAAATCAACAACTTCTACAGCTATTCTGAACAGCCTATTACGTGTTCTGATGCTAATGCAAGCAGAGAGCAGCACAAGCCTGCCAAAGTCAACCAGATTTGCTCTGTGCTGCCCAAGCACACATGGCCCACTAGCACAGCCTGGTTGCCATGGCATGACCATGCTGAACTGTTTCCATGTCCATGTGTTTGCACAGTTGTGTAGCAAACAACCTGTTTGCACAGCCTTATGTTCACAATGGTAGAAACTCCCCGTAGACACTGGTAGTTGGCGAAGGGGCAAAGATGATAGGCTGGCTAGTAGCAAGAAATCCCTTATTTTCTGCCTCTAACTAGTCCTTATATAAGTGGGGTGGAAAGGAATGTGTGTGTAGAAAGTGCTTTCACTTATTACATTTTTAGTTGACATTTTCCATGTTATCTTTAGGGTCACAGCAATATAAGCAGAGCATGCATTGCAAGTCTAATTTTATATTCTGTTGGTTAGCTTTAAAAAAAGAAAAAGAAAAAAAGAAACAGAGCGAAAGAAAAAGAAAACGGCATATGGACTGTGGCATCAGTTCTTGGAAATGCTCAGATTCATTAAATAAATAGACATGTACCTCGAGCACTGTGATACAAGAGACTGCAATATCACACTTCACTTTCTGAGCTGTGGGCACAGCCTCTGGCTTCAGCTCCCCAGACTACTGTAAAATGCCGAGGCTTTTGTCTTTGTATAGTGTCACTATACATCCCCTTCCACCCTACCCTGAGGTTTCCAGGTGACCCATCACATTCCAGGTACCTCAGTTTTTAGCTAAGATCTTGATCCACTCCCCTGAAGAGACTTAATTACTATGTGCCAAGCATCCTGGAAAGCTTTGTATGTCTGAGTAAAAAGCAAAGCAAAGAGCTAACACTTCTCAGAGATCTGGCCCAAAACACAGCTTGGCTAGCGGGATCCAGCCCCAAACAGCACATAAAATGTTGCTAAAGAAGGGTAGTTTTTCTGTCTGAGAACAGGAATCCACTATTGAGCGGATCACATTAACCTAAGGGATGACATTTTTAAGAGAGATTCTTGTTGATCACCCTTTCCATTTCTTTCCCCCCGTGCTTCCAATTGCAGAATTTCCTTCAGGCAATGGAAGAAATTTACTTGCTTAAGTAACATTAGGAAAGTATTTAACGTATATTTAAGAGTGTCACAGTGCAATTTAGCAGCTGGAAACAAGGAGCAAATGAACACCATGTGACATACCAGCTCATAATGAGCTATCCACAAGTGCTCCATGGAGCATAGTTCAAGAATTGGTATATTCTTCCATGTTTTAAAGAAATCCATATTAATAAAATACTCTGTCTCTCTCAAACACACATACACAGGCACAGCGAGCTGTGCGTTTCACATTGCAGACGACACAGCCAGAAGATGTGTTAGCCACTAATGAAACGCAGCTCTGGGAAGGACTGCGGCAGCTGCTGAAAAGCACAAAGTCACGCTACACAGCAAGCTGGAGTGGGAAGTGAAGAGAAATATTGTATCAGGTTGTAACTACGTGAGGAATTTAGATAAGCAGAAGAAATTTAGAAGAGCAGAATGTGATCACCCACACTGATACTTAATTAGCCCTCCAGAGCTTCCACCCCCTTACCAAAGGTGTCATAGGATTGCCAGCAAAGGCAAGCAGTTACTATTCTTGTGCTTGGCAATGTACAAACATGCAAGATGATATAATTTATATCCCAAAGACTTAACAGTTTAAAGCTCCCAATTAGAGTGTCAGGAAGGAAAGTGTAGAGACAACTGAGGAAAGGTGGGACAGGAGTAGGAAAGAGTATGTATGGTTAACTGATGGTTTTGCCTTAGTGAGTGTATCTGCAAAGTTGAAGGTGCAATGTGTGTGTGCATATTTCCAGGGTTAGAGCTTTCTTGAAAACAAGCTTGAAAAAAATGAGCTAAAATAGGGAGGAAAAGGACGGTCGCAGGATGGTGGAGAGCAAGTTAGGGCAAATGTCAAAATATTTGGAGTTGTAAACCTGACCCTAACCTGAAGTTGGTTTCAGGATCTCTCTAACTTCACTGAAGGCCAAGTTTCACCTCTGGTACTTTTATGAATAATTTAAACTTCTGTGACATTTTAAACTGATTATTTTGCAATTGGTTTCCAAGCATCTCTTTTCATGCTAGAATGTCACATTAATTCATTCTTAATTGATCCATACACTTCCAATTTTCTGAATCCAAACAAGTGTAAAACTTGAGTAGTCAGGATAGTATCTTACAGTAACTTAGTATCTTACCAAAGATAAAGTTTCTGATGGATAGTTTATGTAAAGAGAAAGTATCTTACCAAATATATAGTTCCTATAGTTAAACTCCCTTCCAGATGTCGAAGGTGGCAGCTTTATATATACATATAAATACAAGAAGGTGCCTTGAAAGAAAAGTGTGTTCCCTGAATTTTACTATTTTTCCAAAGAAAGTTGTTTTAACTGTGGTTATTTAAACTGCATTTGATCTCAGATGATGTAAGGATGACTAGACACCATGGTTACTTGATTTCTGCAAGATGTAGCTGCTTGCCAAAACACAGTTGGAAGAACTGATATTTAGTAAAACTCTTGTTAGATGCTGTGGTTTTCTTTTGTCTCCCCTGAACAATATGAAATATGTCCATACTGACTAAAAATATTCATACTGCATGGCATACATAAAAATTCTAATTTATATTCTCATTCAAAATTAAGTTTTGTGGAAAATGCCTATCAATCTTACTTATAGAAAAGAAAGATTTTTTCCTATAGCTTTATAATTGTAACAATATGCAAATATGCTTTACTTCTCATTCTAGGGAAATAGGGCTTAAAATGTAGAAGGTGTTTTGAATTTTCAGAGTCTGAAAGGATAAGCTCATGGCTTATTTTGTGTCAGTAATGAACAGAAAAAATTGCTTCTCATACTTCCATTTGGCACTTATTTTGTATTTTCTGCAATTAAAGTGGGGTTATAGTCAAATCGACTCTAAAAATGACACATTTATCCTCTCGCAGTGACTCCTGTATCAAATTCCCTCTGATTATATATCAAGAGATGATTTCTCTAGCTGTCAGCACTGCAAATTCATCCTGGGATCTCAAACTGCAAGCTGCATTCTTTATGCTTATTACGACATCATTCGTAACAAAGACCCAGGAATGTGGATGTGATTGACTCTGTGAGATGCAAAGTCCAATCCAGCTCATTCCCCTGTGGCACAGCTGGGGGCACAGCAACACAGGGAAATGGTCTGACATGGCTGTGAGCCAACATGCCCAGCCGTGCTATTTTCTTTTGTAGGTGTGTTCATGTAACTCCCCCACATGTACTTTCTAACCCAGAATAAACTATCCAGGTTGGACAGCACTAAAGCCATATGAACATCCCTTTGCATGCTGAATAATCTGCAGTGACTCGGGTGCAGTCCCAGCCTGCAAAATACAGATCTTCATTGAAACATAGGCTCTAGTTTCATTTCAGCTCTCTTTCGTCTTTAAGAAGAATGAAGAGACCCCAGTGTCTGTTTTGCCAGTTTTCATGTAACTAAGTACCTGCCAAGCTTTACATTTTCACTTTTTTTTTTTCAGTTAGATCACTCCTCTTGCTCAGCTTTGCCCAGAAAAACAAAGTGCGGTCATGGGTGCTGGAGGCACAGTCATGGAGCAGGCAGTAGCACGGCATGGTATAGAAGCCCAAAAATGTTTGCAAATGCAGATAAAGGTGCCTTCCCTTTGCTAGCAAGATTTATGGTAGCAGAGGTGTAGTTTTCTTGTTCTTAGTTCATCTTCCAATATCACCAGCATCTCAGGCACTGTGGCATACGTGCCTCTGGGGGGCAAGATTGTTATTCCCCAAGTAATTTGTCCCACCCTGCCGTCACTCCCTATGAGGCAGGTCTCGTAGTGTGAAGTGCTCCCCAGGCTGCCACTGCTGCCTGCAGCCTCTTACCTTGAATCATCAGCAAAAGGAGATTTGTTCTCAGCTGCCAAACAGTAAGGTGGAATTGCTGTAGACACAGCGTCCGTTCCACTCTCCCAAATCCGCTACAAGGGAAGGGAGCCCCTTGTGTCAAGGACTGGGGGGTCACTGACATCTTACAGTCTCCTTTGCTTACAAGGCCATTGCTTAGGGAACTCTGTCCGCAGAGTCCAGGGATGCAGGATGAGGGGAACCTGCAGGGCTTCTCCCAGCTCCTAGTCCATAGCAAAGTGAACTCAAACTGGCATGTTAGGAGACCAGCAACTGTATTGTATCAAGCGTATTTATCACCAGCTCCAGGTGTGGGAGTAATTTCGTTTTATGGGTTATGTAGCAATATAGCGTGCTGCCACCTCACCAGCCTGATGAGATGTCTTCATGCTAATTATGCTCATTCATTAAGTGCATACTGCCATGAACATCTCCTTTGTACCAAAGCATGGGTAGCACAAACTTAGCTGGCAAGAGAAATACAAAAATGGTTATTGTTGCAGTAGTGCTGGCACAGGAGAGAGATGTTAACTTGCATACAGACTCAATAATAAATGAAATGTTTGACAAAGAAAAATGAATTGGCGATGTTCCTCCATCTTTCTAAGAAACTGACAGTGTATCCTGCAGCCATGGGGTCCACATGCTGACAGTTACAAAGAGGTTTTGTGAACACACTAATATAGACTATGTCAGCCTGCCATTAATTTTGGAGTTCCTTTTCTGGGCAGTTTGTAAAATCTAATCAATGTGGCATTTAAAAAAAAAATCTATGAAAATTGTGAGCCTGCAATTATGCCTTCCTAAAATAATAACAGGGAATCTGGCAAGACAAGGTGAAAGCTACACAATGTGCCTTTCTTCCTGCTGCTGAAATGTGTCCTGCAAGCACGAGCTTTTCCCATTACACAATAGTCTCATGCAAAATCTTCAGTGATCTAGCACTGGAGGAATTGGAAACTTCAGATCCACTTTTCCTTCTCTGTTCCCACAATATATATGGTGTTAATATAAAGTTAATATCATGGCTTTCCCCTTGCTTTTCCCCTATATAGTTGTAACTGTTTATTTACATACTTTCCTTTTATCTCAAATCGTATGGCAGGCTCTACACATCTGAAGATGGGCTAGCTCCAGCCTCCCCATGCTTGAACTGCCTCTTGAACTTTCTCTGATTACATCATTATATATAATAATACATTATTAGTGCCATCAAGGCATGCAGAGTTGGTCACAGTGCTTACACTCTAAATCTGACAGAAGCAAAAAAGAGGGCGATAGTTTAAACAAAGGGGGAAGTGGAGATGACATTGAGGAAGAAATTGATTGCAGAAAGCTTTATGAAATGAGCGCTTAGATGAAAGAGGGCTCTGAAGAAAGAAAAGTGCTTGTTGGACTAGAAGTTGGGGCTGTTCCAAAATGAGGCCCCTACTCAAGAAAGCATTTCTGTTCAGGGTAGTGTTTAAGCATGAAGTCAGACATTTAATGGGCTGGGGCACATAGACCTTAGGGAGATGTATATAAAGACAGAATGAGAAGGAAGAATCCGTAGGAATGTAAGAACAGGACAACAAGAGGCCTCATAGTTTGTGTTCAACAGGGTCAAAGTCAGCAAAGTAATAAAATGCGTGTGTGGGAGATTAAGGTTTTCATGCCAGAGCTTCAGGAGAAACAGACTATTGGAGTGAGAAGCCTTGCAGGGAGAGGTGCTGTCTTTCACTAAATAAACCAATATGCTGGTGGGGAGAGGGCAGATGAACTTTTGAGCACATGAACTTTTCTCCAAGGCCTTAGTAACATTGTTTGGAGACCTGGACAAAAAGAAAAACAAATACACACCTTTTCCACTCTCACATGTTTTGAACGCTTTACTTCCTTAAATGAATGGCTTACTGTTTGCACCACTGTTGTAAAGCATGGACTTGACCACGAGGAGTTTGCACTTTGGAGGAATGTTGAAGGTCTGTTTAGAAAGGGGAGAGTGCTCGCAGCAGACATGACTTCATCCACAAACAACATGACAATGCGCTTAAGGGATCTTGCAAACTCAAACCTCTCATTTGGTTTCTCTTATTTCTGTGTAATTGAATTGGAGCTTTCCAGCTGTCCTTATTGTGTTGTATGGCTACACAAACAGAAGAAATATAACTATGAGGAAGAACACTAGGCTGACTATTAGGAGGAAGAGAGCAGTGTGAGTAGGAATAAAAGAACAGGGATGACCTGATGGGCATACAGCAAATTTAAAATGAAGGAGACAATCTGCTCTTGATGCCTTCACCATACACTTATAGTTTGATGGTGGAGTTTGAATACACAACATCTGCCGTACTAGCATTAACTGTTATATTTTTATCTCTCTTCTGAGTACTGTATAATATGAGGATTATTTGATTTTTTTAAAAGATGAATGATACAGAAGTACAGTGTAGGCCATGGACTAGGCACAGGACTCTCTTGGTGGTAAAGGCCTCCATATCCTTGACATGAAACAGGTGGTGCATGTTTCAAGGGGCTGGTAGAACAACTAAGAAAAATGCCTCTGACTACCATCTTTCTGCCCCAAGAAAAGAAACCCCAGCCTTAAAACTTCCAACAACCTTTCATTTAACTCAGATATATTGCACACACGTGTGGTGTGTGTGGTTTCTATGGTATGTATGTTCTCCACTTGCTCATGATGTGATTATTTGACTGAGCACCCTTAAATTCAATATGACAAATTATTTATCTGCATACTCCTCTGAATAGATGCAAATAAGGAAGAGTGTCATCACATTAAAATCAGCCACTCTTGTGGAGCTGGCTTTGGTGCACAGCTGAGTAATGACACCTTCTCTGTAGTTGCTGCACTGCAGGACTGCAGCTGGTCCTGCCCATGCTGAAGGATCCTTCCTGACTTTCCCAAGCTGTGCAAAGCAGTGCAACTTAGGGCACTCCTTTCTATTCAAACCACCATCATGCACACTGATGGCTGGTAGGCGGTGACCTGCAACACCATGATTCAACATCTTTGTCCTTTTTATTTAAAAGCAAGCCTGTAATAAAGTTTTACTGAAAAATAGAAGTT
Organism: Dicrurus megarhynchus; assembly: GCA_013399195.1. NCBI lineage: Eukaryota > Metazoa > Chordata > Aves > Passeriformes > Dicruridae > Dicrurus > Dicrurus megarhynchus. The sequence goes on from VXAD01008436.1 coordinate 2,512,258, forward strand.
GTGTCAGTAACAGTGGGAGGTAGAACAGAGTTTAACAAGAGAAACAGTAGGCTAGTGAATAAACTGTTAGTGGAGGTGTGAGTTACTGTGTCTTTGCCTACACTATTTGAATCATTTGCTTTCTTAAAATAAAAGAGCTGTTTATTTCAGACTGCATCTTACAGCTACCTTGGCTGTCAGAAGTCAAACATAAAAATATTCTTTCTTCCAGAGGGAGCCATTCATCACTCAACCAGTAAATATTACTCACTCCATTGATTATACTGTGATTATATTTTCTCTTTTAATAGCTGTTAGAATTGGGTATAAAAGACTCATTTGTTTCTACTATAGATAGTCTCTTTCTTTAAATGCTTCATTGTTTTGAATTAGTCATTGCAGTTTGCACAGCTGAAATGCCAAATGTGTTGCCTTTCTGGGTGATATCTGGGAGTTATCTTACTCAATCTTTCTCCTCTTTATTTTGGGGCCTTCCAAAGGAACCTCCAAACCTTAAATGAAGACTTTAGGAGTTATTACTGTCACCCCTTTGTACAGAGATGCAACTTAACTTTCTGCAGCACCAGATAATTCTGCAGCTCTCAAATAATTCTCAGAGACAAACAAAAAGGCCCCAGTTCTAGTAAAGTGATTTTTATCAGATACATAGGGTGTCTGGAGACCTGAGTCTCAAGCATAGCTCTTTCCTGCCTTTCTTTCTTCCAGCATTTCATGCACTGTCAGCTGAGGATAGTGAAACCCCACATAAAGCGCTTTAAAATTTGCAGGTGGCAGTAAAAACTCCCTTTAATCAAGCCAATTCCTCCAGGTTTGAGTGCTCTCTCTAGATAGAAACTGCCAGGCAAAGAACTGCCCATAAATATTGTGCAGCCTATGAACATTATCAACCCACAGGCAACCCATCATGTGGTTAATTAATTAGACTGAATGCTAATTAATTAAGGGGCATCCTCAGTGATTCTGTCCAGAGCCAGCTCAGCAGCACTTGCATGACCTGAGGCCTGAGCTTGCTGCTTGCCTTCACACAACACTGTGACAACATGCAAGGGAGCCATCAAAACACTGGGAACAGTCCTGAGTGTGCTATAAGGGGTTTTACCACCACCTGGGTATCCCTACAGAGCAGATTGCTGGCTGAGTGTAGGTCTGGCAACCCGGCACAGAGCCTAGGGACTTCTTTGTTCATTGTCCATGGCTGTTCTCTCCAGACCTCTCTCTTGCCTTCACTACTCCTCTGACAGTACAAAGCTCTCCCATCAGCCAGCTAAAGTTTTACTGATTCTTTTGAGGATGCTCTCAGTATCCTGCAGAGCAGCAGGGAACTTTCCAGCTGCAAGCAGCCTTGGAGACCTTTGCTGTACACCAGCCTTCCCATCACTACACTTATCATCTGCGGCACAGAGGCTTTTGATGGAACTGGAGCTTGTCTTGCAGATGGCCAGTCTGTCTGGGAAGAACTTATTCAAGCCACGCAAAGGTAGGAAACTGTCCTCAAGTTTTTACTTTAGATCCACCTCAAAGACATTTTTTAGGCTTGTTGCTGTGTGAGAAGGCCACCCTAGCAAGTCTGTCTTTGGAAATCAAAGTTTCTTAAGCCTGGAAAGGAGGTAGAAATGTTTAGCACTTTCACAATGTCCAAGCACTTATCTATCGTATGTCTGTGAGTGAACAACAGTCTTGTGGTCACATCAAAAATACAGTGTGTTACAGGTTGAGCTGTAACCGTGAGCTCATTTTAAGCAATTTTAATGGCTCTGAAATTGATCTGTGACATTTTGCTCAAAGACAAACATCAACTCTTATAAATACGCTATGTCATGACTATAAAACATAACTGAGCCTAAAGTAAAATTTTCAAAAGTACAAGCAAAATATTAAATGACATAATCTAAGGCTCTGAAGTTATACTGAGATTCACTTATCCATTATCTTCAAATTAGGATCCACCTGTTCTTCATAACCATCTGTATGAATGAGGAACTCTGAGTTTAATTAAGTAGCATGTGTGGGTGGAAAAGGCTTTCCGACAGCAGTGAGATTATTAATGGACATCTATATTAAAGTTCTTTGCATTTTTGAAAGGCTAATTACAATGTAAATTTAGTTTTAAATTATTGCTTTGCTGTGGGATGGAAGTTGTCATTTATTATTAGGCAGGTTTTTTTCAGATCCCAGGAAAACATTGGTTTGTCTGTATAAGCACCCTGTGGTCTCTTATTTTTTCCTAATTTACACTATTTGCTAATGTTTCAATGTGCTGTAAAACATACCTCCATCTCTAGTTTCATTATTTTTATAGGTTTTGGGGTTTTTTTTTTTTGGTTTTGCCCTGCAACACTTTAAGGTTTCAAGAAAATGAAAGCCAAGCTTTTTTAAAAAAGGCCTGCAGCTGAAATCTGGGAAAGGTGAACTTGTCTTAAGAAAATAGCCCTTACTGACCTCCTGGTACATTAACATTTTAACTCCTAGTTTATTACATGTAGGTGGTGATGTTTGCAACATAAACCCAAATATGTGGGATGCCAGACCATGTTCTGCTGTAGTGAACCCAGAATAATTCATATATAGTTTGTCAGTGCCAACAAGGAAAACAAGCCTCAGCTGTTGGACAGCCTGCAGCACGCCCAGCCCTTCCCTTGGACATAGCTCAAACTACAGGAAAGGCAGTTTGGGCCCATGCTCTGAACCAATGCAATGCATGACTTGTGCTCTCCTTATTTCCTCACCTGAGAAGTTTGAATTTGGCCCTGGCACAGGTTTGAGGTGTGAGCCTGAGAGGTGCAGGCAGTGTAGGTTAGTCGGTGAAGGGTCTCACAGACAGAAGAGGGTCTTTTGCATCGGACATGTTGTGCCCACACGGTGTTTGCAAGCAGAGGGAAGAGAAAGGCAATGAACTAGCACACCCCGGGAGATGTTACTTGACCTGTTTCTGCAATGACACAGAAAGCAGTTGGCTGAACATCCACTTTAGTTTGGAATTTTGTGTGCTGGGTGTTATTAGATGAAAGAGTGCTCTCTGGAGCGGGCTGCAGCCTGCCTGCCATTGGGCACAGGGTCACTTCGAGGCTAGTAGGAAATAGAAACCTCTGATTCCGCACAGACTGCATTAAAGATCTATCTGCTTTGCCACTGATGGATAACCTAAAGTTTACAGATGGGAACAACAGGAAAAGATACAATATCTGGTCGCATCTGAAGGACCTGCAGAGCATAGTAACTCAATTGTATGCAGTAAGTGCTTTGCTAGCATTGCCACTGATAGAATGCAATTAAAAGCTATTAGCATAACAAGCCATACAAGGGCTGCCAGAGTGCAAGGAAGCTACAAAGCAGCTGACTGGGACTAGGAGGGGACTGATTTCACAATTTTGATATTTTCTGTTCCTGTCTCATTTAACAGTGAATGGTGAAAAAGTGCTGATCTGCCTAGTGGCATTTTTTCTCTACCTTTTTCTTAAGTAAGAACTACCTCATACTCATAGAGATTTCTCAGGCCTACATCCATAATCTGTCTGCCTTAAGGCTCTCTTGAAAGAAAATAAGCACTATATAGCTCTTGTTATGAAAGTTGCACAGTGTATGTATTGCTGGGGGTGGGTACCCACAGCAGGAATTGTTTGATTGTGTGGGAGATCTGATTAGATATTTGTTGAAGTCTCCTTGGCCTTATAGTGTGTGGCTGTCTACAGTTTATTTTCAAAGCATCAAAAATAAAACAGACCTGTGAATTAGAGTAAATTCCTACTGTCTCTAGTGGTCTCTGAAGCAAAATTCTTGTGGATATTGAGGAAAGCAGCCCTTCTATTAGCCCAATGATGCATGAAATACCGGAACAGTGTGTCTACAGAGGATTTGCCATGCCCTGAGCGTTGCCCCCAATTTGCCTCACCCACTCACTCGGTTTCTCCATGTGTGGGGGCATTTCCTCTAAAGCTGCACACCACAGTGCAGAGCGTCTTTCCCCTGGCCATGGGTCCACACAGCTGGGGCTGGCCTTGAGAGTGAGCAGCTGCCACAGGCTACAGGGGAAAAAGGAATCTGCCCCTATCCCTGGATCTGCCCATATCCGTTATTGAGACTGGAGTTTTTTAAGAAGACAGGAATGAAATGATCAATAGATATCTTTAAATTCTTAGAAAAACAATAAACTACAGCTAAAAGGTTAAGAGCTTAAACAAAACTTCTTCAAAAATAACCTAACCTAGAGTACTGCATCCAGTTTTGGGGCCTCCAACAAAAGGACAGGAACCTGTTGGAGCAGGTCCAGAGGAGGGACACAAGGATGATGAGAGTGCAGGAACACCAATCCTATCAAGACATGCTGAGAGAGTTGGGGTTGTTTGGCTTGGAGAAGAGAAGGCTCTGGGGACACCTTATAGCACCTTCTAGTTCCTGAAGGGTGTCAGGGCATGTAGTGATAGGACAAGGGCTTTAAACCGAAAGAGATTTAGATTAGATATATGGAAGAAATTCTTCACTATATGGATGGTGAGACACTGGCACCGGTTGCTCAGAGAAGCTGTGGATGCCCATCCCTGGATGTGTTCAAGGCCAGGTTGGCTGGGGCTCTGAGCATCCTGGTCTAGTGGAAGGTGTCCCTGCCCCATTACAGGGGGGTGGAACTGGATGATCCTTAAGGGCCATTCCAACCCAAGCCCTTCTGTGATTCTATGATGACATTATGCAGCCATTTCAATACAGGAGAGATGCTTTGCCCCAGACTGGTTCTCAAGGTGACCCTTTGCCTCTTGGCGACAGTAATACTTAGCACTGCCACAAAGATACTGTGTCACTGCTGAACTTCCTTATGAGTTCCTGAGATGACAGCTTGTATAATAATGAAAATAAGATTCATCTTTATTTTATTCCATAGTCCAGCTAAGGGCTTATTTTGTGAAATGGGAGAGAATAGTATGAGAATTTCATTTTAACTAGTTTTTCCTTAAAGTATCTTTAGTCTGGTTTTTATGTGTACAATAAGGTTTCCTTTCTTGCTCCAAAGCTGTGTAGTCATTCCTTCTTGTGTTATTAAAACTGAGAAGAAAGGCCTTTAGGTGAAAAGAAACTTATTAGTGTGTTGGGTCGTGCTATCAGGAATACATCCTGATTTATATTGTACTATTTGGGAATGATATTAACTCGAATTACCTTTGTAGAATGAGAAGATACATGTAAATTACAGAAAAATAACTGTGATTTAACAAAATAAAGTCATTTTGTTTTATCTACACGCTCTTTAAAGTAGAAATAGCAGTAATATTATTGAATTATCCCAAACCCATTTATTAGTATAAACTATTACCCGTCTGCAACATTTTGGAGAGAATTACTAAAGAATTATTTGGTGTTATTCTACGAGGTCATCTAGCTTCATGCTCATGCAGCTCATTTCAATACAGTGCCATAGTTAATTTAGGAATAACTTTACAGACTTATTTTGCAGTCTTAAGTTTAATCCCTTCCCACAGATAAAACAAAACAAATCGGTTATTCTCCATTTTGCCTGGGTTAAATATTTTAGGGTAGGTAGGTCAAATGGATAGCAAGAAGCTTTGTATCACATTTTCCAGTTCTTTTGCATTTGAAGTTTTTATTTGATTATCTTGTGGGGTGGAGTCGAATGTGTTTCCAATTTTGCAGTGAATTGTTACAATCTCAAATGTCTTTTGTAAGCTTCTTGGCGTCGAAAAGTGTAAGTGATTGTGGTTTTGAACCCGGCTCATAAGGATAGCTATAACACAATCATTCCTCCCTCTCTTCACATCACCCCCCAGGCTCTGACTGGGGAATAGTCCGAGTTAGCCAAAAGATGCACATGGAAGAAACGCTTTGTTTTTAATAAATGTTCAAAGAAACACACCAATGCAGTGTTTATTCCTGTAGGCTAATATTTTCAGGCTCAGTTATATGCTTGCATTCACATATTTTAGTCCCGAAATCTGATACAACTTGCCAAAGAAGTTACAGCATTCTCAGCAGCTCTGTAGCCATGACAAAGAATCAGGATGCTGATTTAGACAGTTAAATTTGCACCTGCAAATTTATTGGAACACTGTAACTGTAGAAAATGATGAGTTCAGAAAATGTCTTCATGATTAGGTCCACATGAATAATTGATTTTTAAAAAAATGTTGGCATCCAATTTTTGTAATTGCTTTAGATCAGACTTATTGTCCTGCTTAACAAAATTATTTCTTTTCCCTTCCCCAAAATTTTGATTAGTTCAATTAAAAAAAAAAATCTGTAAAAAGAGAAGACAAAGACTGAGATTCAGAAAACTGCTTGAGGATGCAATGATGTTGTTATTCTCCTCTTGTTCAGTAGCTCAGTGCCTAAGAACCCTTCCCTGAATGTCAAGAGACTGGTTCAAATCCTTCTCAGAACTGCTAAATTTTAAGCAGGAACCTCTTTTAGGTGGGTTTTGCAACTAGGCTATGAGTACTTGGAACATGAACTCAGTCCCTTCTCATGGGATTGCAGCTGTACTTTGTACTTGGGACTGCTAAAGCATTTCATGTGGAGGATGATTCCACAGGCTCTTGGTTAGAGAACATGCCTAGGGCTTGCCCCAGAGAGTATTTTTTCTGTTGAATATAATAAAAATATCACTGGAAAAAGGACTATGCCAAAACAATTATCTTCTCCAATGGCAATTCCTTCCTTGGGATGTGGGACTTGTGGTGTCTTTTCTGGCAAAGAACAGAATACATTCTACATTCTGCATCATTTGCATCCCTTTGTAAAAGGAAGACCAAAACTGCATCCTTTCCTCATTCTGATTTTCCCCTCTTCCTCTTCTCTCATCAGGTATTTTTAGTGGCATTCTTTATGTTAACGTGGAAAGCTAAATATAAATGGAGATTGTGAAGATGAAGTTACACTTTCAGCTATGTTACAATTCATTAGCAGAGTTATAAAGACCCTCTGTTCTGACACTGTGCTGCTCCTTTCCCAACTTGACTAACAGATCACCCCTCTTGCCAAAACACATCCTGCAGCCAGTTGTCACACCAGTGTGTATCTGGTAGCTATCTTAATGCAGCCTTGGAAAGATGAGCAATGGGTATAGCAATATTTTGGCATGAATATTAGCTGTTTAGATTTTCACATGTACTGTTTTAGGGAACGTGTAAAGTCTCCTACCCACACCTTGAAACAGTTAAGAAATGGCATAAGGCCAAGTAGGAAGTGTAACTGAAATATCACATGAAGGGAAAGAATTTGGTATCACCATGTAACAGGTCCACTGTATAAAGGTGAAAAATAGTCAGAAGGAATATGAGATGAGAGGAAGAACCATCCATTTCAAGAGTAAACCGATTGTAAAATATCCAGATTCAACGTTACGTTTATAGCACACAGCTATCCCTCCTCCAGTTCTTGTAGTTGACACTTCAGTCTGGCACAGTCATCTAAAACTGTAGGAAACGTGACAAAGCTGGGAACTCCGTGGCTGTGAGGAGCAAGCTGCCATGCAAAGAGGATGCTGTGCAGTCCCTTTATCTGACAAATCGCATGAGACAGGCTGAAGCCATCAAAGATTCATGCTTGCTGTAACAGGGATTTTTAAAAATAAAAAAGCTCTGGTTACGTCAGATATATGTTTTAAGTGGCAAAGAAGCTACCAAGAAAATCCCTAGATGAATTTACACCTTGTTGACAAGCTTCGTGTGACGTGCATAGCTACTTCAAATGCAGGCAATCATTCCTTCTTCAGGAACAAAACTCTTTGATGTGGCCCTGATCTGAGAAAGCCATTAAGCCCATCTTTAAATATGTGCATAACAATCTAAAACAAAGAGGCTTTTCAAATGAATCTGGGTCATCTGTGGAGATACATCTAACAGAAATTATTAAACACAGCCTAGAAAGCAGTGTTTGCAAAAATAGAAAGCCAAGCTGGGCTCCCAGGGGCCTCAGGCTTCAAAATGGCTGAGTTGCTCAGCGCTGGATGAGCCTGCCCAGGGGCACACATCTTTACACTTAAACCTGCTCAGTAATTCTGCACTGGTCTTTTGGGAGGGGACAGGAAGGGAGGAAAGTGGGTTTTTCTTGAAATGTTAGTTTTACAAATGGTTTCATCTGTGTGGACACCAAGGCAGAGGAAAGTAAGGCAGGGCTCGCTGTGAGAAATGCACCAGCATAGGAGGGACAAATCCAAGGCTTCTGGGCTGAATGAGTGTGACCAGCTCACCTGCTGCCCCAGAGCCAGCCCTATGTTCTTTCTTCTCTAGACACAGCTGAACAGCAGGCAATAGGGCATAAGAACCACTCCAGCTGCTCACAGGCTGCCCCAAAAGCCACTAGGTTTTTCCACGTGACTCCAGCTGCATTCCAATGCATGTACATGTGGAATCACTGTATGGGGCTGGGGAGGGCACCTGTCAACCTTTACTCTACAGGGCAGAGGGTGGCACTGCTGTAATTGGCCAGAGGATCGGTTACATCCCTGAAAGAAAGGCAGGGCATTGCCACGTCAAGTAAAATAAGCATGGCTGGAGACAGCCTTCTTGCAGGGCTGCATGTTCTGTGCAAGGTCGCTTTCCTTGTGAGGGAACCAAAGCCAGGCATTCTGGGCTCACCACACGAGCTATTCAGTTTCAGTTAGGTATTTTCTCCTTGAATAAGCAGGACAAAAGGGATGTGATATGCTGAATCATTTAGGGAAAAAATCACCCTGTCAAGTGGATTATCATCAGCTAAGCAAGGCCCTGGAGGCCAAAACCTCAGTCTCTAAATTATACATGCTGAATGCCTATGCTTTTACCGTATTGTTGAGGCAAAGCCTGTGCAGTGGTTTCAGGGACATTAAACATGAAAGAAAAGTTATATCACAGCTGATACTTGCCCAGTGATTCCACCTTAATCTTGGGAATAGCAGGTGTCCTAGGCACACAGAGTCCCTAGCAGGGAGGGAGGGAGGGGATTTGTAATCGTTGGCAGAGATGCCTGTGGGGTCAGTCAGTTGCTAAAACACTAAAGCATATAAAAGCAGGGAACTGCGATCCTCCTAGAAGAACACGCACTCTGCACATGAGAGGAAACAGATGCATTCTCAGGAGGTGGGTGTCACTCTTGCTTGTGCTACTCACTTCTCTGACATTTCCTCTGTTTAGTGTATATTTTTTTCTCATGATTTCACTTTCAAAGCTACCTGTGCACATTAGCAGATGGTTGACTTTCTGTCTGTATTTTCTTTCCAGGAGGTGCTTAGAGTCAAAGTTTAAGTGAAAACACCCCTGAATTTGGCTTAACACCTGACATTGTCTGGGTTACTTCAGTTTTGAATGTGACACTTGCAAAATTGCACAAATAATTTTCTTATTGCAAATTGTTCCCTGCGATTGCATTTCAATCACAGGGATTATATATATCCCAAGCCAGCTATTCTCCAGTGAATGATATTATTCTAACCGAAAACTTCAGATATTAAATTAACAGTTTCTTACCCAGGTGTTAGAGGAGTGGGGATGTGAGATTCTGGTGTGTATCTCTGGAGAAGAGCTGCAGCTTTTCCCTTCCCGCTAGGTGCAGCTGCTCTTCTAGGATCTTCTGAGCTGACTGCACTGATCTTCCTGGGCTTTTTCTGCAATGAGTCCCTTTTGCTTCTCCTACTGAAATGCTGGGTTTGTGACCATTTCTGTGGCAATCACTGTCTGCAATGGTAACCCCCATTCACTGTGCAGTAACACAGCCTCTGAATAGAGCATTTTGTTACATGCCTTTCAGAGGAAATTCGTCTCACCTGAGAAAACGTGGAAAATAACCTGTGAAGCACAGGAAATGGAATAGAGCCTTAATCCTGCATTCCCTCCATTGCAACAAGGTCACATGGTGCTTTGCATTGATGCACTTGGAAGCACAGAGCCTCATCAGCCTTGATCATCACTTTCCTGGACTACAGGTAGCAGCATAGTGAGAAAAGCAACACCCAAGCATTTCCACATCCTCTTTTTGTTTGTGAGCATGGGTAACTGGTACAGCTATTTCAAACAGTTTTGCATCTTATACCCAAGAGAGTCAAAAGGGATGGTTCCTGCACTGTGCTCCTTAGGACAAGCCTGTAAGCACACAGGCTTGTGATACTGAGCCTGTACTCTAATAGAGGGAGGCCAGCGTAGGGCTGAGTGTGCGTGCCCAAGGTTTTGACGTGCAGGAGCTTCACACCTCTAGTAACTGCCATCAGGACTTTTACAGCAACTCTGCTCTGCTCCAGAACTCTGACAATAAGCTGCCCCCTTACTCTGAGCAGTGGTATGATTGAGTCCCCATTTAAAAACTGTATTGATTTTGATAGGAGTTTTGATAGAGTGTGGCCATTGAAGGAGTGCCAGATTTGGCTGTTAATCTTCAGGATTGCTTCTTTCTGCTTGGTTGAGCATATGCCTCATGTTTGCTGTCCCCTGTGTGAAGGATTTAGGAACTGTCAATATCTTTGTTGACGTATGAAGCACTAAATACAGTGGGAGCAAGATGCACATTAGGGTCACTCCTGCTGAGGCCTGGCATTTTTACTGGGGTAATTTAACAAGTCCCCACCTTCTGTCCCCCTGTAAGAGCCTGTTGTCCAGGAATAGAAGCTGGGAACTCTTTTGGTTGCCTGTTCCTCTGTTGCTGATGCTGCCAATCCATACTCAAACAGAAGCTGAGATGCAGGGTCGTTGAAAGTAATGACACCATTTCGTCTCCTGCCTTTGCTGTGTGGGGTGGTCTCTGTCACTCCAGCTGTCCTTGGCCTGGCATTGTCCTTAGAGGTGCTCTGCAGAGCTGTGCCTGCTGGAGCCCAAATCAGGTCATCAGCCGCAGTGTGGGGTCTGAATTTCAGAGGCATTGAGGACCCACTGATGCCATCACTCCTGGAGTGCTCCCTGCTCCTGAAAGGTAACCTCTGTGTATTGAGGGTTCTGTGGAAACTGTTTCATGTGTCTGTATAAATTTACCATGGGTGCCCTAATTCAGTAAGAATGAATGGCTTCTGCTAGATGTCTTTAAAGACTGGAAGTGTTGTGGCTGAACTAACAGGTACATCAAACATACGTGGGAAATAAGACTTAAAGAGGGAGTGATTCCTTTTTATTTATTTTTTTAAGTCATGCTTGGCATTTTTGCCACAACCTTAGCTGACAAAGCATTTTCTATCATATTGCCTCAAGACAGCACAGAAGATTAATGTTTGGAATATGCTAAGCTCTGAAAAAATGTAAAGATAAAATCAGAAAAGTAATTCAACATGTCCCTGAAGCTCTTAACCACAAGTGATGACATTCTAATCTTTGGGGAAATGCAGGACAAGCACCATCAGCCTTTCAAAGTGGTGTGTGTCACAGTGCAGAGGGTGCAGAACCAAGGCTGAATTTGGAAAATGGTCACTGTGCTAGCGTGGTGTTCTCCAAAAAGCAGAAAATCCATCAGTGCACCAAATAAAATGCTGCTTTTGGCTAAGCTGGGTGTGGGATGCATTCCTAACTCTTCCTCAGAAGTTTCAGTGTGACCTTGGGGCATATGCATCTCGTTCCCACATCTGTAGACACGGGCACATGAGTTTTTTCACTGCTTCGTTTGTGAGCTCTGCCAGAGCCTGGAAGCATGGCCCACAGACAGGAGCAGAGAGACGCTGCATTTGTATGAATGCTAATTGTGCTGGGCTCAGGTTTAGGTGTTCTACTCTCATTTGTATGCAAACACACAGGAAAACAGCACGTGCACATGTGGCTCATCTGGCAAGGTGGGAGCGGGGCCGCAGCGGGGTCACAGCCGTGGCGCAGTGGCTCTGCCAGCTGCAGTCTGCCAGAGGCCGCGGACAGAGACCCCACACGCAGCACGGAGGCAGGAACGCAGCGCTTTCTGAGGCAGTCTGCTTCTCTTCCCTTTAAATTGCAGCATGCCATGGAGGGGAAACGGAGTTGCAATGATTAGCTTCAGAGTCAAGAGGCCTCAAAAGCCAAAGCTGTTGATTTTTGTAACAGCAGAGCAGTTTCTGATGTCCTTGCTGCAGCTAAAGAGAACTTGGCTTGAGCAAAGCCTGTGGGAAGCTTGGTCCCAGTGCCCGTGCTGTTTCCAGCTGAGGCAGGAGAGCTAAGCAAGGCCAGGAGAGCAGAGGTGGAAGGTGCCTTGCCCACAGGAATGGTGTCTGTGTAGATGCAGCCCTTTGGGGAACTGCTAGTTCTACACTGGGTTGGTGGAAAGGGCGTGACAGGTTTTACTTAATATCTGACAAACTGAATTTTATTTACACTACAGAGAAAGGGAAGTGACTCTCACTGACTTTTACTCTAGGACCAAAGCTGAAGAAGGGCGAGAAGGCTTGGCACAGGTTGATTCCAAGCAGAGGAGGAGGCAGATGCAAATGCACTGCTGCTGGTGTTGTTCTGTTGTGCTGTTCCACAGCAAAGCCCTTAGCTGTCATCTAGGCATGCATAAATAGATTGGTTTATTTATACATCACCACTGACTGTAGTAACTCATGATTTTATCTGACTTGCTTGAAATGATGATTCTTTTGAAACAAATGTAGAAGTTAAACAAACAAGCAAGCAAGCAAGCAAAAACCAAACAAAAAAGCAAGCCAGAAAGAATGCTACAACTGTAAAGCTGAGCAAGATGATCCCAATTGGAAAATGTCCTAAAATTCAAATAAAAAAAAAAAAGAAATATGTTCTTTTGGATTCCGAGTCTTTACAGCGCAGTGAAAACATATGACTTAAGAAGTCTCTGGCCCCAATACATGCAGGTCTTGCTTGTTTGTTTTTTAACAAAAACTGAAATGTTTATGTGTAAGTTGCCTCCATCTGCTGGGCTCTAAGCATGGTATTAAGTATCACGAGATTCAGTTTTGCCCATTCACAGTTTTATCTTAAATTGAGCCAACAGGGGAGAAGTTTGCATTAGCTGTGAGGTTAGGACCACAAAACTGACTAAGTCAAGGAAAGAAAGTAACCTGACAATATCTCAAGTATGCCCATTGGATGAGGAATACTACACACTATCAATCACAAAAGAATACTTCCTTTTCAAAGCTGTCCCTGCGGCTTCATAAGCTTTTGCCTCTGCCAGAAATGCAAGGAGTAATAAAAGAAGACATGGTTCTAAATGCTGTAATGGATCCAAAGGGAGCACAGATGGGGCAGATGATTACAGGACTGAACTCCCTGCTACGGAAATGGACATATCTGAATAGAAATTTCCCTTCAAAACTAACAATGAGGTTACAGCTCTTGAGACTGCATAGTGCTGACCACTACTACTTTTCTGGCACAATTTTCTGTAGTAACTTCAATAAAAATATCAAATTGGTAGTAGCACCTTTCTTTCGGAGACTCTCTGAAAGACCCATGTATGTCAGGACAACTTTGTGGTTGAGCCCTTCTTCCCAAGGTTCTTTTGAGAACAGAGCATCCTAGGAGGAAAAGTGCTAGGAAGTCTGTTAAGGCTTCTAGTATGTCAGCCATTAAACTAAAAATTCTTTATAAAAAGAGAGTGGCCTGCTTTAAAACCTTCAAATAAATGTTTTTAAATTATTCAAAATATCCTATTTCAAATCCCTCTGAATCAATGCAAAATTTCAACAAAAGAATTCAAAGGACCATAAATGATCTGACTGGCATTACAGATTACCTCAAAAATCTTAATTACTAAAAAGTCATGGTTCCCTGTTAAGTTGTCAAATAAATTAGAAAAATGTAAACCATTTCTATAGCATGTTTCACTTGTTGTAGAAGACATTAAAAACCTGAAAAAATATCACAGAGAAGTTATTGTTCACATTTTGCAGCATCCAAAGTATAAAATATGCTTTTTGTTCTTTTTATGTTTTACTTCTAAATCTCTAATCACTATATTCTGACAGTTTGTGTGCTTAATCAGTGCTCATTAACACCATTTTTCTACACAGCGCTGCTAAAAATGTTTGTTTGCAGTTGCCCTTGTACTTTGAACTGTGCCATTTCCACGCACAGCATCCTATGCAGGGAGGCAGAGCATTAATGCCCTGTTCAGGTAATTCAGAGAGCAGTGACACACAGGCATAATTAAATAGTGTCATCAGTCTCTGAAGTGAACTCCCTACGGTGAGGCACCGCATGAGAAACCTCCTAATACGACACCTACGGCTTTCTTACGCAAAACTGACTTTGCTGTAATGTATTCCATTAGGAGAGCTGGAGTTTAATGGAGAAATCATGATTTTATTTTGTGGGCATTTCATGGGTAACGTGGTATGAAGCTTCTGCCCACTGGATCCTGTCATACTTTCATCCGGCTCAGACAGAGCTGTCTCTTCTGTCCTTGCCACAGAGGTGCTAGATCACCATGGTCCTGCCTCTTCAGTGTAACGACTTTGGGTGGTCTCTGACATCAGTGCAGGTTTTGTACTGCTGAAGTCCTTCCAAGCTCTCCTCTAAAGCCTCTACAGTTTTCAACAGCCACTTTGGAGTGTGGGCATCCAAAGCATGATACACTGTTCAAGTAACTGCATCCTCAAATACTAAACTGTATCTGTCTGTCCCGCAGCTGTGACCCTAAGCATTTCTCCCATCACACCGTTCTCACCACAGCCGTCAGGCAACATGAAATCTCAGTCCTGAGGAAAATGGCTGGGAGAGAGGCTCTTCAGTGTTGCCACTGCTCCAACACCAGGTGATGGGCCATATGTACCACGTGGGTTGTGACAGCAGGGCAAGGCTCCAGCTTCAACATCCATTGCCCTTGTCATATGCTCAAGATGGCTTTTCTCACAGCAAAGCTGGACACATTTGTGGTGCTGCTGTTTCAGATAATCAACGGAAAAGCAGAGAAAGCTGGGACAAAGGACCATTGCACCAGGGTGCCATACATGGCTTGGTTTAGCAGCTTCCTCAGGCTGTCATTCTTTGACAAGATATTTTGCTCCTTTATAGGTCTCCTGTCCTTCCTATTCCTGCTATGTTACGCATGAACTTGTGGGTTCCTCCCTCGTATCCCTCTTGCAGTCAGGTTTGCTTCTTTTTTACCCATTCCTCACTCTGACTCCTTGTTAAAATCTCTGCCTGCCAGGCTGTTCCCAGCCCGGCCTGCAGATTAACGGGGTCCGAGCCCGCGTGAACCAGCGACTGAAAGATGGTAACTGAGGTTTGCGTGCCTCAGNTGCCTCTCCTGTACTGTTTTCTTTATCTATTTAATGCTGTTCTCATGATTATGGTATTTGGGCACCAAGCAACTTGAATAAACTGTCTGTTTCATTGGCTGAAAGTGTTCCCATTTATGTTGGTTGCCTGGTAACAGCTGTTGCAACTGAAGTTGCAAAATTTTTAGTGAAAAAAGAATCCAGTGCTCCCAAACAGCCTGAACTTGAATAAAACTGCAAACAACAGAGCTGGAATTTTCCACGCTTTGGGGCTCTCCAAAGCTGATCTCTCGCTGTCAGCTTGAAAAAGTTCAAACAAAACTGAGTTCAACCTCCTTAAAGTCCTGTGGGGCAGAAAGCAGAAAGCCTCAGTCGTGTCTCTGCTCCTTAACTCCTGTCCTTGCCGCACTCACAGGAATGCAAATCATTACCTGAGCCCTGCAGCTGGCTGGAGGCTGCTGGAGAAGCTCGCTCTTGGCTGGAGGGTGTTCCTGACTCTCGAAATGGCAACAGAGGGTCTGTCTCTGTTTGTCTCTGCCAGTGGTTTCCACCCTGCAGGATTCGTTTTGAAGCTAAAAGATGTTTCTAATTACAAGCCTTGCCGAGGCAGGCTGGGAGCTGGGAGGCTGCGTGAATTCAGCTGAGCTGAGGAGACAGCAGAGGGTGTTGGCAGCCAGGCACGTTCCCCACTTTCTACCTGGGATGAAACCTTTGTGGCTGCATGCTGCGGATCTGGACGGTGCAGCAGTACTGCCTCAAATCTGGCCTGCCTGTGTCCCAGAGCCCATCTCATACTTTGTGCCTTCCTGGAGTGGGAAAACAAACTGAGGAGCAGAGTGCTGAGAAGGTGATTTTGCTGCTGAAGAAGCAGCTTTGATTCAAAGCCGGAATGCAGAGGCGCTGAGTAGCAGCGGTGCATTTGCAAAGACTGTGTCAGTTCTTGGGCACATGGCACCCTTTGCTGTGGGCTCCGACAGTGTTGGGATGCCTTCCCTTGGAGCTACTGCAAAACAGCATCAAAACATCTCCCTCAATTACTCTTAGATTCTACAGCACCTTGTAAAAGCCCTAATACTTCTGCTGAGCAGGGGGCACCCAGACTTTGCAGGCACAGACTTTCATGTGACCATAAAATTAACTTCAGGGCCAAAATTGTAACTGTTGCAGGAAACTGTGGAAACGGATGAAAAACTAACTGCTAACATTATAATGAAAAATCCATACTATAGAAAACATGAAGAAGGAGCAAAAGATTTCATGGGCCAGTTACAGTTAAAAATAAGAATTTCCATGCTTTGTTGCATTAATTGAAAAGAATCTAAAAACACCAATAACATTATTTCATAGTTTTATTAATGATTATTCAATGTTCAAAGTTATTTAATGATGAATCCAAATACAAACAAAATTAGTATGACCAGATCATAATCTATTTTTAAAAACACGAATGAGTTGTTGAAATAGCAAGCAAAATAAATCAGCATGTGTTTGTTTGTTTGTTTGCTTTTTTCCTTATGGAATTAGTGGGTGTATTTCATTCCCAAAGCCTAGCAGAGGGCAAAAAGAGCGTTTTGCCATCCATTTAATATGAGTTCTGGAGGGGCGAAAAGCTGTTCTTAATGCCAACGTGAAAACTTCCCCTCTGTGTTTGTCAATATGTGCACAGAGGAAAGTGTGTGTAGGGTTTAACTGCAGAGTGTTTCAGGGTAACGTTCTCATCACAGAAGAAATCATTGAGATTTTCAAGTCTCAAAGAAATCCAAACCCCACTTTGGGGAAGTTGCAGATACGCATTTGTGCTTCCCAAAATTTGGCCAGGGTAGCTGGCTTTGAGGTTCCTGAAAATCAGGCCTCTTCCATGTGGGATTAAAGAAGAGAAACCAAGTAGCATGATGTTAACGGATAACACTAAACAATATTTGCTTAAATTGCCATGTCCGTAATTACTGCTTAAATATAATGAATCTAAATCATGGGATTTTTTTCATTATTTTATTTTTGATCCTTATTGATCTCTGCAATGTGTCTAAACATGTTGGGGAAAAAATATAGCTGAAAAATATTACTTATCATTAAACAGTGTGTCTTACTTTAAATATCAATATTACGGCCTCCAGCATTATCTTTGCAGTGACTAGAAGCATAGGAGGTGGCTTTTTGTATTTTGTAGACAGATTCAGAACTTGGTAAATACTTGACATTGTCTATACAGGTACAATCTTGGTTTATTTTCTGAAAAACCCCTTTAGCTTTGCATGTAGCTAACAAGAACATTACTTGCATTTTACCCCCAAATTTCAGATTCGTCTGTTTCATCCTATTAAATGATTGCAAAGGTAAAATCCTGTTTGCCCCAAATGTAACATTTAATAAAACGGACAGTAGGTTTGCTTTGTGGAGTACTGTTGTTCTGGTTTCTTTTCCTTTTTTGTACCTCTCTTCACAGGTGTCTGGGCTTGGTGTTATGTACAGCATAACACCTCTGTTATGCTGTATTCTCTGTTATGTATATCCTCTGTTATGTACAGCACCCAGGCTGGCTGCCTCAAGCCTTTCAGAAGCTGACTTGGGGCAGCTTTGTCCCCAGCAGACATGTGGTGAGTCAGCAGTGTGGGAACCTCTGCAAAGAAGTTTTGGAAGAGTGCATGACAAACACAGTTTCCCTTTGAAGCCAGTGACTTCAGTAGGAAATGATTTTCTTTCCTAGCACAGGAAAGATCAGTTTGTTAATGGGACACAGGAGAAAGCTGTCAGCAGAAGTTGATGTCTTGCATCTATTTATTTATTTATCTTTTGTCCGTCCCTGTGCTTACCTGCTTTTCTGAAGCCACCCACACTTGTTAATCAGGAAATGCCCAGTACTGCTGTGCAGCCATCTGTGAAGGGTTCCTTTCTTCTGTCCAGCTCAAAATAACATTCTTCTTGGCATTGCCAGGAGTCTGGGTTGCAAGTTTAAATCAAGCCCTGTGCATTGCACTCCTGTTAAGCACAGTGTAAGCCCTGCTGATGGGACACTACATGGTGTCCCTCCACTCCTCGTATCTTCCATGAAGCATGGGAATGGCTATTCAGGGATGAGGCTCATTTGAGTGGCCTCTTCAGCCTAGTCTGTACGAGGTGCCAGCTCATCCTGAAAGGCTTGAGACAGCAGAGGTGGGGTTAGGGTGGATGTAACCAAGGAGAGGCTGCATGGGGACTGTTGAGGCGAGGAGAGAGTTTGTCTTGCCTGCTGCCTCTGCTCACAGGGTGCTGTCAGGGCCGGGCTCCTAGCGGGCACCAGGGGCAGGGGAAGCTGCAGCAGTAAGTGGCAGGCAGAGGAAAACTAGGGGCACAGCTCCAGTCACACTGAGAGGAGCTGGAAAATCTCCTCCTGTTTGCCACACAGACAAGTTTAGGCAGCCCGAGTTTCTTGCTATAGCTTGTAGAAAGCTGAGAAATCCCTCAGGAGGAAGAGTGTGATAAAATGATGGAGGGCTTTACACAAAGGCTGGCAAACTGTGACCAGAAGGCATATATTAATGAGAGGGAAGTTCAATTCTCATCTATTCCACCTGTGAATCCCCACTGAAGTCAATGTGGGAAGGCCTAAATGGCAGGAGTATCTGAAAACCACTTGCAGTTTAATTATTGTCAAAAAGCTCTAAGAAGAATTTGAGTGGCTGAGGAGTTATGCAGTCTGAATATATACCACCACAGTAAAATCCCATTAGATGCAGATGAAACTACAAGAAGGTGATAACTGGACTACAGAATAAAATCCTATTCAAAGACTGATGTAATGTATTTTTCCTCTGCAGGGCAGGAATGAAACTTCGAGTTATTGTGTAAGGAGAGAAAGAAACTTTGGCCCTCAGGGCTGCAGTAGGAAAGATAGTTTAAAAAAAGATCATTAAAGAAAAATCCCTCTTGAAGGCTTTGATGTCTATTGATGCAAGGTGCTATTTGTTCTCTACTGAAGACAGATCTGAAAGACTCTGCAATTACTAATAAATCACTTGCAATATTGAGCAATTACCAACAATGCAATCATAAAACAGTGCAATAACTAAATAATTATACGCTTGTTAGGAGAATATGTTATTTGGCTTCTTGGAAAGAAAGGGGAAGGAGAATACAAAAGACAGGATATTGGATACCACACAAATAGCAACAAAATACACTTTGCAGCCAGAATGCTGAGTAGTTGTAAATACGCAGGGCCAAATGCTAACCCTAGAGAAAATAAGAGCAAGTTTAACTATTGATAGGATTTTTTTAAATAGGAAGATTAATCTATCATACAAAATACTGAGTATGATGGCTGGAAAAGCTTTCTTCTGTCTACTGGCCATGTTCCATCCAAACCCAGTCCTGAGAGTACCAACTGTCTCAGTAGTACTTGCTTTATTGCTCATCCTACTGATAACAGGCCGCTACCTCCACTGGGGCCCCAGGACCTCCGAGGAGAGCATTGCACTGCAGTCACAAAGGCATGTCCGTGCTGGTTACCACGGCCCAGCTGGAGCCACAGGAAGCAGATTCACACACTCCAGAGGCAGCTCAAACCCCTGCTGATGCATGGAGGCCACTCTTTCCATACCTGGTAATAGAGGGATTGGGAGTGCTTGGGTTGTAGATGTGCTGCACTGGGCTAAAAACCCCAGAGGGATGGGGAGAAAAATGGCAAATTGGAAGCTCAGGTTTCATCAGCAGAAACTGATTATGATGGTAGAGAGAGAGAACATTGCTGTTGTTTAGATTTTCCCCTCAATGAATTTGTGATTATTCCAGAAACAGCTGGAGAAAACATCTGCATAAGTGAATTGCTTCTTGGAAGGAAAGGTGTGTATCAGTTACCATAAGTCAGGATGATAGCCGTTGGCTTGGCTCACTGTTGTTCAGCTGTTGCCTTAGGTGTGAAAGCTGGAATGAAAGCTGAAAAGAATGGAGATTTTGAAATGCTGTTGGGAAATACTGCAAAGTGCTGTAGAAGCAGAAAGCACAATATGTACTGTACACACAAAAGAAAAATATCTGTTGTTGAAGAGATCAAGAAATCATAGCTGAAGGATTTTGGATATGTTCAAGGATTAGGGACCATCTGGAAAAAGGATCATGTGAGGGACTGTCTGTGGTAAAACATGAAAGGAAAGGCAGGCTGCTATGCATACCTGACCCAGATAGTTTTGTAGGCACAGTCTACGTAAGTAGAGCACAATTTATGAAGCAGGCCGGAGACTGACACTCCTGCAAAGCACAATGTCATTCTTGGAATATCAAGCAATCCTTTTCAACAGTGATGGCAAAATACAAGAGGAAGGCAAAGAGAAGTAGGCTGTGAGTACTAGGAGAGCCCAGACTCCAGTAGCCAAGGGCTATGCTCCCTTCCTCCTCCTCAACAAAGGAAAGGAGGGAGGGCTCTGCTCTAATCCTCCTTCTGGCATGCATTTTAAATAAATCCTTTGTGGTCAGGGGAGGGGAACAGACACTTATACGCCCTCCTCCTTCCACAGCTGAAGGTAATGCAGCTGGCAATAGGCACAGCATCTCTTTCCACTGAGTCCTCTCTCCTCCCTGCCGTGTTGCTAAAGAGATTGATTTGTGATCTCAGAGACCAAAATTTCCTCTCTTTTTGAGTTCCCCCAAGGCTGATATGGCCTGGGAGACCACAGGTTTTCCATGTTTAGAGAAAATCTTTCAGTTATGGGGAATGAATGGATAAAAACTTCTAGCATCTGTAGCTCATATGACTAGACGGTATAAAATAGCCTGAAAGGAAAAAAGGGAAAAGGCAAGAGAAAGTAAACAGAACACTGAGAATTGATGAGAATCTTTTTAAAAGCCTGCACCTTTAGCTGTGATGTAAATGGTCTTCTCATGGATTTTGTGCTGAAATAGACATTTAAAAATCACTAATATTAATTAAAATTATAGATACTGGCCAGATTATAGCAAATATAGATGTTGCCATTAGCAGTCACAAACAATGGCTGAAAAAAATCCCAACAAAACCTAAAACAACTAATGAAACCCAAAGTAAAAGAAATTAGTGTTAAAAGCTAGAAGTAAACTGAATCTGGAAATTACATACTATTAAATAGAAGCCAGTGGTGGCCCTTGAAAGCTCACTTTCTTCCCTTGGATAATCAAAGGCCATATTGTGCCTTTAGGCACAGCTTTGAGTAAGGAGAGATGAATAAATTGCATTGCTACAGGAGTAGCCTTAGGGTGGGAAGAACAGAGAGCCTGTAACATCCCCTTGCTCAGATCAGTAAGCAAATGAAGCTCTGCTGTGCGGCAGTTCCAAGCCACCCTGGGAAGTGAGGAGCATTCTCCTAAGGAAGGGTGACAGTGTCTGGCCTCGTGGTCAGGAGAGCAAATCATCACTGTAAAGCTGTCACAGGACATGAGAGCATCCCATGGACATGAGCTGTAAAACACATATTAAACACAAGATGTTCTGTATCAGAACTAATTTGACAGACCCCAGGATCGTACCCTGAATCTCCTTGACCAGTGCTGTAGTAAAGGGCTGAACCTTTGTTTTCTTCCCTAGCTCAAGAGGAGAATTCCTCATGTGCAACTGCTGAAGATATTTGGCCACAAATCCCTGTGAGGAAAAAGTTAAGCGTGAGTAATTTTCAGGGCAGCCTATGTGGTCCTGCATAACCTCAATGTACCATATACTCTATTTGTATGTTGAGCTACCTGGAGATGAGCAAGATTGTCAGGGAGGGGTGGCTCAGACCAAATCCCAGTTGATGGTACAGAGCTGATATTATCACAGAGTTAATAAACCTCTACTTTGTAGTGTAGCTGACTATGGAGAATTGGGGAGAGTCCAGAGCTAGTCATCTTCTCTACCATATCACTGCCCGATAACATTCCCTACCACAAAACGTGTCTTCCACAAAGTGCTGCATCTTTCTGTGCTGTTGCAGAGTAGAAGAGGACTTTAGTCCTTCTTGGATGTCCTGGAGAAACACCTTGTTGATCCTGGACAAGATACATCACAGAGCAAGAATGAAACTCTGGTAAAGTGATAAATGGGACCTTAGTATTTGTTGGTCATGAACCACAAAATCACCCTTCATGCAAAATGAGGTGGAGATCAGAGTGAAGCACAATGTGGAAGTCGGAGTGAAGCAGAAGGTAGTTGTCAAAGTGAAGACAGTGAGTAAGATTCTTTTGAGATATGTGAACACAAATAAAAAAGAAATCTAGGATTATGCTTTTAAGTTAGCTTCAAAAGGCTTTTCTTTCTCTCTCATTCTATATGTCTTAGAGATTGTATCACTGAAGTGTTTACATAACTTTGTGGCTGAGAACCATTTTAAATAAGTCTTTAAATATGTAACTTTTATACATAAATCTCCCCTAGGGCTTTATTAAGATTTTCATTTCCCTCTGGATTTCTCTGAACATACCTTTGGTTTTTTTGAGGGACTAATTTTTTACACCTGCCAAACTTTTAAGAATGTTGATATCCTTTGGACCTATTTAGACAGAGCCATCTCCTGCCCACACTATAAACAGAGCTTGTTATCAACAGCTCTTATGCTTAATTAACTGTAAACAAATCATTATCCGATGAGCAAAACATTCCTTTCCACACTGTGGGGTGGGGTTTGGCCCTCAATGTTCAGCTCTTCTGCCCTCAGCCTTTTCCTTTGCAGGCATGCATGCACTGCCAGGTATCCCTGATGCCAGCGGGAGCTGAAGGATGCCCAGCTCCTTCCAGCAGGGATTGGTGCAGCCCGGCTGGCTGCCCAGCTCAGGAGAGGGCTCCACCAGCTCTCCTGTACCTGTCCTGGAGTGCCAGCAGAGAGCAGGGGTCCTTTCTCATCTGAAGCCTGCCTAAACTAACTGAAAGTGGATTTTCCCACCTGGTTCCAGACTTTTATTTTGATATTACAGGATATTCAAGCACACTCTTCTTTCAGATCCTTATAGAGCATAAATATTTTTTAAAAGTGTATTTCTTGAGCTAAATCAATATAGTTATATGAGCAGAAAGAAAATCCAAGGTGAACTAGGGGTGGCATTGTGAATAGAAACTGAGAACCATCTTGCTTTGCAAGTCTCACAATTTCTTTATTTATTATTTCAACTTTAAATTAGGTTCAAATTAAACTTTTGCAAGAACCTGATTTATATAGATTGTAAACAGATTTTTTTATAATGTATTTGAAAAGTTCTACCGCAGTTTGCAAGAATATCTGTTAGTTTGCTTTCCCTTTATTCACCAACATTGTACCACTGAGACTTGGCAGTGAAAGTGGTTTTATTGATTTTCATTATCCAAGTCAGGAGAAATGCAAAATATAAACAGCAGAAATTATGATCCTTTTTGCCTTTAGTAATTGAAGGGTTTACTGGTAACAACATTCAGTAAGCAGCAAACAAATATATTTTACTGTGTTACCAGAAAAAAAGTTTGAAAAATCACAAACCAGATCTCCAAGGATTATGAGATTGATTTAAATGATAAAGTTTTTTTTTAATTTTCTTTTCATCTGGTTCAACTTTATCTCCAAATCTATTCCAGTCTCTGAAACCCCAGAACAAAACATACCTGCAATAATAACGTCTTAAGGCTTTTTAAGGACTTTTTCAAGTTCCTGAACTCAGATTGATTGTATTCCTCTTACATGGTTTATTAATGGCAGAAAAGGGGCTGAGCCAATAGTCCTCTAGGAGCATCTTCTTTGGCAACCCTGGCTACTGATGTCAAATAGTTAAATGCCTAATGGGTGATGGTGTTGGAAGGAGACACTGCTCAGAGCCAAAAACAAAAGGTTAACACTTGTGTTGTCTTGTTAGCAGCAAAATCAGGAAAAATTCCTTTGTGTTTTTATGCAAGTTGCTTAACCAGTCCATGTCTGCTGGCACAGTGATTGCAAATCTTCACTGACAATTGCTGATTGTTTTGGGATCTTTAGACAAAGCCTTACAGATATAAAAGCAAAGTGCTGATTATCCTTATTGCAATTTCCAATTATAGCAGGGAACGTGTAAGAGCCATTCAACTTAGAAAAATATGATTTCAGAAGTTTTAAATTCTACTCCTCTGGCTGGCACTGTGCTAATGCAGTGCCACTGAGGGAAGGAATGGCCAGTAGGGAGGGCAGGGATGTTAGTGGGGCTGCATTACTGGTACAGCGTCTGCCCAGCAGGAAACTGCCAGCAGTACCAACGTGAGCCGGGTCAGGCACGGAGCTGGGACCCCACTGCTGTCCTGCGAAACATCACAGGTCAGATGGGAGCCCTGCGCTTTCACATGGAGGGCTGACCCAGCAGAAGGGATGACACTGTCAGCACCTTGTGTGGTGATTGTAGAGTTTCCCATTCAGTGCTCAGGAACTGAGCGTACAGACCTGACAGCCCACAGCCTGTGTGGAGAGGAGCCAGAGGGGACGTCAGACCACTCAGTTATAGGACAAACTCACATGAAAAGTGCAATAGATTAGCTAAGGCAGTCGTTTGGGCGAAGAACTTACTGTGGTTGATGAAAGTGGAGGTCTTGTCCACTCCCCTTCGTGCTCCCAGCTGTTGGGCCCTGCCCCTGCCCTCTAGCATGCTGTGGGATGTGTCAGAACCCTCCCTGCATGGCCTTTGCTTGCCAACAAAGCAGAAAACAATGTTTTCCTTTTTCCTGTGTTAGTTTTCTACCACACTGATGCACTGAAATGGCTCATGGAGATATCCAAGAATCATCAGGTGGGAAAGGATGATGGAAAGGGAGGAAGGCAAGAGTAGTCATGCTCAGTGACAATGAGTTGTTAAATCTGCTCATCCCGTCTCATGAAAGTGATACCTGAATGTTATGAATATTATCTCATGGATATGTATTTGTGTCTGAAACTCATAACCAGGCTGCCTGCAAAGTACTGTTACCTGATATAAATCAAAAGAAAAAAGGTTGCTGTCTTGCTGTGCCATGTTCTCCCTCGGGCCAGCACAGGCTTTAAACCCCATTATAGAACTGAGTTCTGATTTCTCCTGATTTTCTGGTTTCTGCAGAACTGATTTGGCTGAAAGCTAATCTGGCAAAAAAATTAATTTCCACAGCATCTCATTGCACAGACCTACAACTGTGCGTGCTGGCACACGAAAGGGAAAGGATGGGAACAAACAGCTGGGGCCAGGAGGGAGCAGAAGTCCTCCTCTGGGGGGCAAAGCCAGTTTATGCCGCTTACAGCATTAGCTGGATGATGATCTACTTCAAATGAAATATAGTTTAGATTTCTGTCACAGAACCAAGCAGGCAGCTCCTCTTAAATGCAGAAAGTATAGTAAAAACAAGACCTCATTATTAGTCAGTTTTAAAAGTTGCTGTATTTTACTCTGAGTAAGTTTAAATTGGACATAAGGATGAGATATTGATGACCTGGGTCTTAAAGGTTTTGTGCGCCCAAAAAGAAGAGGTATATGTGACTCTGCAGCTGCTTTGGGAATTGGAAGCCTACAGCTCACAGAGATTCATGAGGGTTTTTTTTCAGGAAAGTATTTTTTGTCATAATTCCTGATGATCTCATTCAGAAGCAAATGATGTAAAGATCTGATAAGTAAAAATTATCCTCATCTCTCTTTCACCCTAGTGCAACTCACACTGTAGTTTCTTAAGAAGTGTTTTCTTTGAATTCCAGTTCAACCCTCATGGTCCTCCCATACCTGGCATCTGTGCCAATATGACAGCTTTTCTTGTCACACTGCATAGGAGGAACTCACTTTTGGAAAAGTGCACCCCATCCCTTAGAAAAAAAACCTCATTGCCAACTCTGATACAAGAAAGGGTTTCTTTTCAGAAAGTTGTGCAGACTGAAGTCACAGGGATAGTTACAGGTAAAACCTTGATATGTAGGTGTTAATTGTTAGCAGATGGCTTCAAAGACTTTCAGACTGTTTCAGCATAAACAAATGTGTAATTCACCCAGAACACAATAATGTCGTATTAGCAATACCATGCATAACTTTCAAACAAACACTGGCAGACAGTAAACACAGTGGTGATTCCTCTGCAACCTTTCCTCACTCCCCCTTGTTGATGTGTGATAATTAAATACAATCTCAGTTTCTGCAAGATACTAACCAGCCACATTTAAAGACAACCTTTTATTTCCTTTCTTTCCGGAACAGCTGTAGGTCCTTATACTCTAATCATAGACACTGAAACCTGCTGCTTATGCCTCAGGTATGGTGTCGGGGAAAAAATTGTTACACTCTTTTTCATACATATCAGTTGGTCTAACACAACACACTTTCTCTGTCAACAAGCTTTATCCAACTGCAGTTACAGTGCATATCACCTGCACTTTTCAGAACTCGAGAAAAAAGAAAATCATACCACGTTTTTTCCTTAGTGTGTCAGACTTGCTTATAAACAGAGAGGCAGAAAGGGAGAGAGAAAGGGAAAGAGAAGCCTTTACATTCACATTCAATTATTAACCTAAGTAACCAAAACCATCCAAGCACAGGGACCCAGGCTTCCCACCAGCATGTCAGCAGCTGAACTAGAGGAGTGGCCTGAACTCCTCTTGCCTCCTGCTCCTGCTGATTCAGCTCTCACACTGCTGTGTGAGACTGCTCCCCCTTATCATTTCTCAGGAGCAAAGAAAGGTGTGAGGAGCTGCTGCTCCCCACCCCAGGTACCCCTGTTGCTCCCTCCTTACAAAGCCAGCTTTCAGAACTTGCTAGGAGTTATACCAAAGCTTCCCTTTTTCTCCTCCTTGATTATTTTTCATGTGAATCACTTTTGTAGCCTATCTGACTTGCTGGTCCTCCCAGCAGTTGGCAGGAATGCCCATTTAGCATGATGAATGCTTTACAGTGGTGCTGACCCTCAAGAAACCATTGAGCTCTGCTCTGTATTGGGAGCCAGCAGTGAGCTGGCTTGGGGCTAAGCTGGCAGGGACACAGTGGTGTGTCTGAAATGGCCACACGGGCTGACTCCAGGGAACCTTTCAGCTGCCCCCAACACTGTTCTAGTCACTCTGGAGGTGTTTCTGGCCTGCAAGCTGTGCTACTTTATCCACAGTGTTTTCTGAAGAAGTAGAATATTCTTGTTTCTTTGTATTGCTTCTTTGCTCCTGGAGGGAAAAAGAAAGTAATTTTTCTATGGCTCAAAGCATATGGGACGCAGATTTGTTCACTTGCACATGCAAACACACGTACACACCCAGAGAAAGCAGTTCTGTATAAGGCTTAATAGGTTATTTCCCTGTGATTTGTTCTGAAATGCTGTGGGCTGGTGGCAGACACTTCTGGATTTGAAAAGGCAAGGAGGAACTGTTTACTGCCTGCATCAGTCTCACATGCCACTTGTGCCTGTTTCTAAGGAACCAGGACAAACTTTCCACTTGATGGAGTTTATGTGGCTCTGTCCTGATCTCATCGCAAAACTTCTCTATTCAGTTTAACCTTCAGCTTATGCTAGTCTGGCCCACTTCCACTGCAACATCTCTGGTACTGTCATTTGGTTACGTTACTCAGCACACGGCTTGGACTGCCTATTTGAATGCCAATGTGAACTGGTGGGGCAGTTTTACTGCAGCAATAGTCCCCTTGTGCTGTGTGATGTCATGCTGTGGTTTAGAGGTATTTTTATACTGCCGTTGCTTTGCAGTGATTTTCAGTAATACACATCTCTGTGTAGATTGATCTGTTATGATTGTAATGGTGTTGAGTATTTGCACTATGTTGTATGTGGTCTAGTGGTAGGTAAGATGCAGGGAGCACTACCTGGTTACCAAATGGTACAGAAAAGTGTACTTTGCAGAATAGCGGGTGCTTGGGGAGTGCTGGAGAGCCTCACATCCCATTGTACAGGCTTCCCTGTACCATGTCTTGAAGAGTATGGGCTGTCACTGTATTGGGGTGATGGGTTTCTCTGTGTGTTGCTGTATCCTGTAGATCAGATGCGGTGCTCGAGAGTGCCTGCGGGTCGCTGTGCGGTGTGGCAAGGTGCGTGCGAGGTCCCGTGTCAGTCTCTGTAGGTCGGGGCGGGCAGCTGTGTGCGGGTGTTTCACAGCTTCGTAGGACAAGGGCTGTGCTGTGGCCCTGGTCGTTGCACCAAGTGCAAGTTAGGCACAATTTCTCTCTTAGGTGTATTTTGTGTGCCACAGGGCCTGTTCGATGCGCGAGGGGAGCTCTGTGCCTACCGCGGTGCAGCCCAGCGCCGTGCCGGCGGGAGGGCTGCTCGGCCTGCCGGGCACACAACTCTCCGTGCCCCGCACAGCCCCGCGCTCCAGCGTCAGCGTTTCACGCCGGTGGCTGCCGGCGCGGACCGGGCTGGGTGCTGCGGTGCGGGTGCACCCTGGATGCCCGCTCCGCACAGCGCGGCGTGCGGGGAGCACCCATCCTCCGGCCGCACGGGGACGGCGCCGCTACCCTGGGCCCTGACCCGCGGCCCCTTTAAGCCCGGCCCGGCGCTCCGTGCCCCGGGCGAGCGCCGTCGCCGCCCGCGGCCGCCCCGCCCG